>MCJB01018583.1:0-33443 GCA_002018475.1 Nicotiana obtusifolia | reverse complement strand
CAACCCCCCCCCCCCCCGGTCAAAACCCGAGTCCAATGGTAGATTCTGTTTATCTATGACCCCACGGGGTCATATATGTGATTTCTTTCAAAATCCGAGTCCAAATCAACTCACAAAACACAATTTCTTATTTTTCAAAAACTTGGCAAAGTTCTCCACTTTGATTCACATGATTTTGATGTTAAAATCTAAGATATGTTGATGGAATATGATTAGAAATAGATTAGACTTAGCTACCCAAGGTTTGTAGGTGAAATCCCCTCTCCAAATCGTCTCCTACCCAGTCTAGGGTTAAAAAATATGAGAATGAGTTCAAAAATCCCGTCTCCCAACCCTTTAACCAGCTGCAGATGTTGCATTTGCAACACAAGGTTCGCATTTGTGTACCAGGGTTCGCATTTACGAATAGCCTTGTACTTCATTGCAATTGTGAGAAAGGCTTCGCAATTGCGAAGTTGGAATTATCGCAAATGCGAGCATTTGTTCGCAATTGTGAACTCTGCCCAGATTTTGATTTCTTCGCAAATGTGAAGGGGTGGTCCAATTTGTGACATTATGCCCCTACTGTCGCCTTAGTATTTGCGAATCTAGTGTTCGCAATTGCGACACCAGAGCACCATGTACTAGATTTGTTCAAATTTTCAGTCTAAATTCTCTGGATCATGTCTGAAACACATTTGAGCCTGCGGGGCTCCAAACCAAACATCCTCGCAAGTCTAAAAATATTATACAAACTCGCTCGCGCGATCAAAACACAAAAACAACATCTAAAACTACGAATCTAACTCTAAAACGCATGAATTTCAAAGAAATTTCCAAGAACTTCTAGAATTTCAACTAGGCATATGATTCATATCGAATTAACTGCAAACGACACAAAATATTGCAGACAAGTTCTAAATGCCATACCGGACCTATTCCAAGTCCCAAAATCAAATTCTGAGCTCGATAGCTAAAAGTCAAACTACGTTCAAATATTTTAACTTAAAATTGCCAAATTGCACCAAATCAATACAAATCAACCTACAGACATCCAAAATCAATTATGGGCATACGCCCAAGTCCGAATCATAAAAATACAGTTTGGGGTCGTTTTCACAAAAGTCAAATTTTGGTCGACATTTTTAAATTTAAACTTCTAAGTCAAGAACAAGGATCCAAATCAACCCGAAATCTTTCCAGAATGAAACTAATCAACCCTGCACGTCATAATGGCATAAACACACAACTGTGAAGCAATGTAAGGGGTAACGGGGCATAATTACACAAAACGACCGATCTGATTGTTACAATAAGTTTTGATGGAAGGCATCAAGTAGGCTTGCTTGACTGGGATATCTCAGTTGAGCACCGGATGCGCTCCCCAAGGTTGGGGCGTGACAATCTTATAATTCATTATTTGCTCCAGGTTATTGTTCGAAAAGTGTTGCCCAAGAATGTTTCATTGGCCTTGACTAGGTTTAGCAATTTCTTTAGAGCTATATGTAGTAAGGTCATAAGGCAAAGAGATCTTGAAAAAATACAGTCCAAAATTGCTGAAATAATATGTGAGCTTGAAAAGATTTTCCATCCAACATATTTTGACATAATGCAACATTTGCCTATTCATTTGGTGAATAAGATTAAGCTTTGG
This sequence comes from Nicotiana obtusifolia, assembly GCA_002018475.1. NCBI lineage: Eukaryota > Viridiplantae > Streptophyta > Magnoliopsida > Solanales > Solanaceae > Nicotiana > Nicotiana obtusifolia. The sequence continues at coordinate 31,810 of MCJB01018583.1, read as the reverse complement.
GGTCCATCTCATCTTTGTTAAATCTATCTGTTATGACCACTATTTCCCTCTGTAGGATGTCGTGATGGTACCTAGTCTCTAAGACTAGGTAAGCCTAATACTCTTGCAGAAATAACTGAAATAATGATTGAAGTCTAAATAACTCGACACAATATGAAGGAAACTGCAAGGCCTATTAAAATTTCACCAAGGAATTTAATGTTTCGTGGTGTTGAGGTAGGCTTACGTGTTTGAAGGTTATAGAAGAAGGAAATTCTTCTATAATCGTCTGCGGTCTATTTTGTGACTACAGAACCGTTTTGCGGGCCGCATAATGGTCGTAGATTTGAGCAGGGAGTTGTTGAATTTTGAAAGTTATTTTGCTCCCGTTCTGCAGTCGCATAATTCATTCTGCGGCCACATAAGAGATCTACAGACCGCAGAATGGCCGTAGACCGATTCAGTGTAGCTCAGTTCTAGGAATCATTTTTGCAGTTCATTTTGCGGACCGCATACCTATTATGCGGTCCGTTCTGCGACCGCATACATGAATATCTTCCTAATTTGTGTTTGATATTGTTATGTCTCAAAATAGATTGGGTTTTCTAGGATTTTTAGAACTGTGTAGTAAATTAAGGGGAGCTCTTTCGAGTTATGAAGGCTAAACTCTTTTTCTAATATCAGAATTTCCGAACCCTCGTTAAATTCAATCATGTGTACTCGAACTTCAAATGCTATTGATGTGGGATGTTCAAGTTAGTAATTGATTCTCAAATTGCATAAGGTGCCCAAACCCTCATGTGTTAAAGATTGTCTATTGTGACTTAATTATGTTATACCCTTTGTGGGATGAAGGTATTGTATAAAACCAATGTGATTTAGCCCTCATTTCTCATATGATGAAACCTTATGAACTTACACTGCTAAGGTTAAAGATGCCAAATGGTTGATTTGAGAGAGAACTCTTTTGTACAAACTATTATAGTTTAGGGACCCTAAATTGTGGTATTGTGAGCACACCTCCACCCGCATATATTGAGGTGAGGCGGCGGGGCCGCTCTATTTAGTGTTATGATATTGTGAGTACACCTCCACCCGCATATATTGGGGTGAGGCAGCGGGGCCACTCTGTGTAGTGTTGTGATATTGTGAGTTCACCAGCACCCACATATATTGGGGTGAGGCGGCAAAGCTGCTTTGTATAGTCTTGTGATATTGTGAGCACACCTTCACCTGCATATATTTGGATGAGGCGGCGAGGCTGCTTTCTATTGTGTTGTAGTATTGTGAGTACACCTCCACCGGTATACATTAGGGTGAGATGGCAGGGCCGATTTGTGTAGAGCTCCTGGTATTGTGATTGCACCTACACTCGCATACATTGGGGTGTGGCGGCGGGGCCGCTCCGTGTAAGGATAGTTGTAGAGGATCCCCGATTGAAGTTTTGTAAATTTTATTGAAAGCTCTTACTAAATTTGCTAAGGCTTTAACAGCTAATTAAGCCTTCTATTGTTACCATAACTCATCGTAAGTCATGTTGTATTTCCAAGTCCTTGAATAGGTGCTTAGTTTTAATACTAGTAATATTCGACATGTACTAACGTCCCTTTGGTCGGGGGCGCTGCATCTTTAATGGATGCAGGTGGTTCCACAGCGGAAGACAGTGACCAGTGATAGCGGTACACTCTTCTCTCAACTAACTTGGTGAGCCCCACTTCTTTCCGAGATTGTGCATCTTTTGTTCCGTGTGTATTCTGTTTTGAAGTATAGCCGAAGCCTTGTTGCCGGCACTATCATTGTACTCTTCTATATCTATTAGAGGCTCCGTAGACATAGTGTGGGTTGTGTATTAGTGTGAGAAAGTTAAACTAACGATGTCGTAATTGTATCTGATGCTTCCACTGTAAAACTATGGTTGTGAAATGTATTGTTTTGGAGACGTATAAATGAAGTATCTAATGGTAATGAAACTAATATTGTACATGAACGCTCATGGTATTAATTAATAAAGTTTATATTCTCTTTATTTCTGGGTGAGTTGGGTAGAAGGAAATCCAGCAGGCTTGCTCGCTCGGGTTATCCCGGTAGAGCGTCGGTCGCGCTCCCCATGGTCGGGGAATGACAACCATGGTATTAGAGCCTACGGTTTTAAAGTGTCCTAGGATGTCTCGGAGCCGTGTCTAGTAGAGTCGTTCTTATCGGTGTGTTGTCGACCACTTCTATATTTAGGAGGCTACTTGGGCACTTAGGAATAATACCCTTCTTGATGTTCTCGATCATGTGATGAAGCTGATTGTAAGACTGTTCCTTCTTTAACTCGTGCTTTACTTTAACATTCAGTACATGGCGCCTAGGAAGAAGGCAAGAAGTGGCCAAGGAGCCACTGTCACCTCAGGACTGGCAGTTGATTCAAAATTGATGATGCAGGTGAGCATCCAAGGGGTGAGAATATTTCCTCAATTACTACACCGCCTGAATCCACTATTCCTACTCATTCTGCACCAGTTCCTACAACTACTGAGGGTGCAACGGTACCTCCAACTGATATTCCAATTCCACCTCTAGCTCCAGCTTCTGGTTCCGCTGTTTTTTGTGGAGATCTTAGGGGAGCCATACAGATGTTGGCTCAGACAATGGCCTTCTAGGCCCGGAGATCAAATGTTGCACCTGCTTCTTCTAGTCAGCCAGGGGATTCCGCTTGTTCCATGGTGAACAGGTTTCTCTAGTTGGATCCTCCTGTGTTCACAGCTACTGATCCTGAGGAGTACCCCCAGGACTTCATTGATGAGTCTACCGCCTGAAAGGGGTGGCCTATTCTTGGTTTGAGATGTGGGAGGAGTCTCGTGATGAGGGGAGCCCTCCGGCGAGGTGGAGTGAGTTCACCGATTCCTTTATGCATCATTTCTTGCCTGTCGAGACTAAGGCGGCCCGTGCTGCTGAGTTTGAGAGCCTGAAAAAGGGTAGCATGAATGTGTGGGAGTACCATATGGAATTTGCGCGCCTGTCCATGTATGCTATTCACATGTTGCTTACTGTGGAAGCTAGAGTGTGTCAGCTTGTGCAGGGCCTTAGCCCCTTGGTTATTGAGGCCGCTATGGCTACCTTGAATTCTGATATAAACTAAGGGAAGATGGTGGCGTTTGTTCAAGCTACAGAGAATTGTAAATTGAAAAATAAAAAGGAGCGTGAGGGTAGCAGCAACGCCAGGACTGCGGGCAACTTAGGTGGTTCTTATGGTGGTGGTAGGTCCTGCATTTAGGGGAAGTTCATTAGGGCTATCTCAGTCATTCGCTCAGTCTTTGATGAGTGCACCAGCATATACGCCCAGTTAGGGCAATAAGGGACTTCACCAGCAGGGTCAGCCTAGAGGGAGATTTCAACAGCAACGGAGGCCCCCATGCCCTAAGTGTGAGAGGATACACTTTGGGGTCTGCTTCATTGACCTACCTATATGCCACGGGTGCGGCGTGAGGGGTCACATTCAATGGGACTACTGCTCGGCCGCCGGATCATGGGCAGAGGTGCGGCGCAGCCAGCTAGCTCTACAGCTACTACATCCACAACACCTCCTCCAGCTCGAGGTGCCCCAGCACCTGCAGGGCGTGGTGCAGCTAGGTTTGGTGCATAGTGTTCAGGAGGACCCAATAGATTTTATGCTATGCGGAGGTGTGGGGATTCAGAGGATTCTCCATACGTTGCCACGAGTATATTGACTGTCCAATCCCATGATGTATAAGTTCTAATTGATCTCGGTTACACTTTGTCCTATGTCACTCCCTATGTTGCTGTGGAATTTGGGATAGAACCGAAACAACTTCATGAATCGTTCTCTGTATCTACTCTAGTTGGTGAGTCTATTGTGGCCGCACGAGTCTATAAGTATTGTGTTTTCACGATGCATGGTCGGGACACCATTTCCAATCTCATTGAATCGGAGATGGTTGATTTTGATGTAATAATGGGGATAGATTGTCTTTATTCAGGTTTTGCTAAGCTTGACTGCCGAACCAGAATCGTTAGGTTTGAATTTCCAAATGAGTCAGTGATTGAATGGAAGGGGGAGGATGTAGTTCCGAAGGGTAGGTTTATTTCTTATCATAGGGCCACGAAAATGATTAACAAGGGGTGTATTTACCATTTAGTCCGCTTACGTACACCGATGCTGAGGCACCTACACTTGAGTCTATGCTTGTTGTGAATGAATTTTCGGAGGTCTTTCCAGATGAGCTCCACGGGATCCCGCCAGCCAGGGAGATTGATTTTGGGATTGATGTGATTCCAGGCACGTAACCTATATATATTCCACCTACAGAATGGCACCGACAGAATTGAAGGAGCTAAAGGGACAATTAAAAGATTTGTTAGAGTAGGGTTTCATCCGGCCGAGTGTGTCACCTTGGGGCGCACCGGTTCTATTGGTAAGAAAGAAGGATGGGTTGCTAAGAATGTGTATTGACTATCAACAGCTCAACAAAGTTACAATCAAGAATAAGTACCAACTGCCAAGGATAGATGATTTGTTTGATCAATTGCAGGGTGCTAAGTACTTCTCCAAGATTGATTTAAGATTAGGGTATCACCAATTGAAGATCAAGGAGCAGGATATTCCAAAAACAGCTTTCATGACCCAGTATGGGCACTTTAAATTTTTGATAATGTCTTTCGGGCTAATAAATGCCCCCGCAGCTTTCATGGATCTTATGAATCGGGTCTTCGAACCTTTCCTCGACTCCTTCATGATAGTGTTTATTAATGATTTTCTTCTTTATTCGCGGAGTCGGGAGGACCATGCCGATCATCTCAGGGCAGTTTTGCAGACTCGGTATCATCATCAGTTGCGAAATGTGAATTCTGGCTTGAATCTGTTACATTGTTGGGTCATGTCGTCTCCCGAAAAGGAATTGAGCTTGATCCTCAGAAGATTGCAGCTGTGGAGAATTAGCCTAGACCTACTACCCCAACAGAGATTCGCAGTTTCTTGGGCTTAGCTGGATATTACAGGAAGTTTGTGGAGGGGTTCTCTAAACTTGCCTCTCCGTTGACTAAATTGACGCAGAAGACAGTTAAGTTCCAATGGTCAGATGCTTGTGAAAGGAGCTTCCAAGAGTTGAAATGAAGATTAACTACGACACTCTTGTTGACTCTACCAAAGGCTACAAATGGATTCGTGGTATATTGTGATGCTTCGGGGATCGGACTTGGGTGTGTATTAATGCGACATGGAAAGGTGATAGCGTATGCTTCTAGGAAACTCAAGAATCATGAAAAGAACTATCCAACACACGACTTAGAGCTTGCGACAGTGGTATTTGCATTAAAGATTTGGCGTCATTATTTGTATGGGGTCCATGCAGATATATTCACAGACCATAAGAGCCTTCAATATACTTTCAAACAGAAGGAATTGAATATGAGGCAGAGAAGATGGCTTGAGTTACTTAAGGATTATGACATCGACATATTATATTATCAGGGGAAGGCTAATGTTGTAGCGGTGCTCTTAGCTGGAAATCTATGGGCAGTCTGGCTCACTTGGAGGAATATCCAAGGTTGTTGTCCAAGGAGGTTTACCGGTTGGCTAGTTTCGGAGTTCGTCTTGTGGACTCTAGTGAAGGAGGGGTGATTGTGCAAAATAGGGCTGAACCGTCGCTTGTGGTGGAAGTCAAGGAGAAGCATTCAATGATCCATTGTTTGTACAATTGAAGGAGGGGATTCAAAAACATACGACCATAGCCTTTTCTCTTGGCGTAGGTGATGGTACACTAAGGTACCAAGGCCGACTATGTGTTCCAAATGTGGATGATCTCCGGGAAAGAATCATGACCGTGGCTCACACGTCTAGGTATTCCGTGCACCTGGGCTATACAAAGATGTATCATGATCTTAGGGATGTCTATTGGTGGAATGGTATGAAAAGGAACATAGCGGACTTTGTGGCATCATCCAAATTGTCAGCAAGTGAAGGCCGAACACAAAGGCCCGGTGGGTTGGCACAGAACATATGAATTCTTATGTGGAAATGGGAGATGATCAATATGGACGTTGTGGTAGGACTACCTCGCACTCTTTGCAAGTTTGACTCAATTTGGTAATTGTGTACCGACTCTTGAAATCAGCACACTTCTTGCCAGTTAAATCTACCGACACAGGAACAATATGCTCAGTTATATATCAAGGAAATAATCAGGTTGCATGGCACTCCAGTTTTTATGATCTTAGATCGAGGGACACAGTTCGGCTAATTTTTGGAAGAAATATCAGCAAGGTTTGGGTACTCAGGTGAATCTTAGTACAGCCTGCCATCCACAGACCGATGGCCAGGCAGAGCAGACTATTCAGATGCTTGAGAATATGTTGCACGCTTGTGTTCTTGACTTCAAAGTTAGCTGGGATGATCATTTGCCACTAATAGAATTTGCCTACAACACCAGTTATCATGCGCGTTCAGATGGCATCGTTCGAGGCTTTATATGGTAGGAGATGTAGATCTCCCATTGGGTGGTTCGAGATTGGGGAAGTAGAGTTGATAGGGCCAGACCTTGTGCATCAGGCTATGGAAAAAGTTAAGATCATTAAGGAGCAGTTAAAAACTCCCAGATTCGTCAAAAGTCCTTTTCGAATGTGCATCGCTGGGATTTGGAGTTCAAAGAAAATGATTGGGTGTTCTTGAAGGTTTTCCTTATGAAGGGTGTAATGCAGCTTGGTAATAAAGGGAAGCTGAGTCCGAGGTACGTCGGACCATACAGAATCATTCATAGGATTGGTCAAGTGGCCTACAAGCTCGAGCTACCACCTGAGGTGTCATTATTGCACCCGATATTTCATGTGTCTATGTTGAAGAAAGTAGTTGGAGACCCGACACTCATTGTTCTGGTTAAGACTATTGAGGTTAATAAAGAATTGACTTATGAAGATATTCTATTTTCTTTTATTGATCGTCAAGTCTGAAAATTGAGAAATAAAGAAATTTCCTCCGTGAAAGTGTTATGGTGCAACCAGCAGATTGAAGAGGCCACCTGGGAGGCCGAGGAAGAAATGAAGAAGAATTACCCTTATTTGTTTGAATAGCTCTTTAATCGTTTTATGAAATTGTTCCCTATGAATTACGTATCATTTGTACAACTTATGCTAAGGATGTTCCTCTTCTGTAATATGTTGCTTATGAGGCCACGGTTGGTGTTGTTTTTATGTTATATTGCGTCATCAAATTATGCATATGTTGTTAGGATTGGTTTCTGGGATTCTCTAACAGGTGGATAGGCCCAGCTACAGGGGAGACTCTGGCAAAATTTTTGGAAATTTAGGGAGTTAGCCAAATTTTGAAACTGCTGGTGTGTGTGAATTAACAGTTGAGCCACATAGTGCGCTAATGGTGAATTTTGACCGTCATTCGAGGACAAATGATCTAAAGTGGGGAGGATGTAAGGCCACGTAAAATTTTGCCAAGGAATTTAAGGTTTCGTGGTGTTGAGGTAGGCTTACGTGTTTGAAGGTTATAAGTTCGGACTTTTTGGGTTGAAGAATGCACTGAGGAGTTGGTGAAATTTTTTTGCCAAAGAAGGCAATTTTACGGTCTGTTTCGCGACCGCAGAACAGTTTTGCAGGCCGCATAATGGATGCAGAGTTGAGCAGGGAGTTGTTGGATTTTGAAAGTTGTTTTGCAACCGTTCTGTGGTCGCATAATTCATTCTGCGGCCGCATAAGAGATCTGCAGAATGCAAAATGGTCGCAGACCGGTCCAGTGGAGCCCAGTTCTGGGCATCAGTTTTGCCGTCCGTTTTACGGACCGCATACCAGTTCTGCGGTCAGTTCTGCAACCGCAGACCTGAGTTTAGAGGGTCCATTTTTCTATTTTTATAACCCGACCCCATTTTGATAAATATCCTTTGGGGCTTATTTTTGTGCGATTATCTGATGATTTCAGAGAGAAGTGAGAGTGTTCTAGAAAGAGGAAGAAGCTCAAGTGCTTTGTTCATCAAGATTTTGTCCAAGCTTTGAAATCCAACAAAGAAATCTCACAAGATCTTCACTCAAGAGGTATGGTTCCATACACTAGTTTTCAATTTCGAATTTGGGTACAAGATGGTTGATTGAGAGTATGATTCTTGGGTGTGAGAGTATTATGTATACAGGCATGTGCCAATAAGGTGTGTGGAAGATTGTTGAGCCCAAATGGGCAAAGATTAGGTTATGAAGAGAAAAGTCTTGTGGAAGAACTTTGTAACCAATTTGCTCATCTAGTGTTTGATAAAATGCTCATCTTCCTATTTTGTGTTTAATTTTGTTATGTCTCAAAACAGATTGGGATTGCTAGGATTTTCGAAACTATGTAGTGAATTAAGGGGAGCTATTTCGAGGTATGAAGGCTAAACTCTTCTCTAGTATCGGAATTTTTGAACCATTGCTAAATTCTATCATGTGTACTCGAACTTGAAATGCTATTGATGTGGGATGTTCAAGCTAGTAAATTGATTCTCAAATTTCATAACATACCCAAACTCTCATATGTTAAAGATTGTCTATTGTTACTTAATTATGTTATACCTTTTGTGGGATGAAGGTATTGTATGAAATCAATGTGATTTAGCACTTATTTCTCATATGATGAAACCTTATGAACTTACACTACTAAGGCCAAAGGTGCCAAATGGTTGATTTGAAAGAGAACTCTTTTGTACAAACTATTATAGTTTTGGGACCCTAAATTGTGGTATTGTGACTACACCTCCACCCGCATATATTGGGGTGAGGCTGCAGGGCCGCTTTGTGTAGTGTTGTGATATTGTAAGTACACCTTCACCCGCCTATATTGGAGTGAGGCGGCGGGGCCGCTCTATGTAGTGTTGTGATATTGTGAGTACACCTCCACCTGCATATATTGGGGTGAGGCGGCAGGGCCTATTGTGAGTACACCTCCACCCGCATATATTGGGGTGAGGCAGCGAAGCCGCTTCGTGTAGTGTTGTGGTATTTTGAGTACACCTTTTCCCGTATACATTGGGGTGCGCAGCAGAACCGCTTCATGTAGAGTTCCTGGTATTGTGATTGCACCTCCACCCGCATACATTGGGGTGAGGCGGCAGGGCCGATCTGTGTAAGGATAGTTGTAGAGGATCCCCGACTTGAAGTTGTAAATATTATTGAAAGCTCTTACTAAATTTGCTGTGGCTTTAACGGCTAATTGAGACTTCTATTGCTAGCATAACTCATCATAAGTCATGTTGTATTTCCAAGTCCTTGAATAGGTGTTTAGTTTTCATACTGGCACTATTCGATATCTACTAACGTCCCTTTTGCCGGGGGCACTGCATCTTTATTGGATGCAGGTGGTTCCACAGCGGAAGACATTGACCAGTGATGGCGGTACACTCTTCTCTCAGCTGACTTGGTGAGTCCCCCTTCTTTCCGGGGTTGTGCATCTTTTGTTCCGTGTGTATTCTATTTTGAGGTATAACCGGAGCCTTGTTACCGGCACTATCATTGTCTTTTTCTATATATATTAGAGGCTCCGTAGATATAGTGTGGGTTGTGTATTAGTGTGAGAAAGCTAAACTAAAGATGTCGTAATTGTATCTCATGCTTCCACTGTAAAACTATGGTTGTGAAATGTATTATTTTGGAGACGTATAAATGTTGTATCTAATGGTAATGGAACAATTATTGTCCATGAAACCCCGTGGTATTAATCAATGAAGTTTATATTCTTTTTATTTATAGGTTAGTTGGGTAGAAGGAAATCCAGCAAGCTTGCTCCGCAGGGTTATCTCGGTTGAGCATCGGTCGTTCTCCCTGAGGCGAGGCGTGTTAGAAACTCTGCAATTCAACACAACAACTCTCCAAAACCCGGCGAATACAAGTCACAAGCTCTATATAGTAGTTTTGAATATCCTTAAACAAAGTGTCTATAAAAGGATAAAGAAATAAAATAATGTAGGTAGAGCGGGACTCCAAGGCCTACGGACGCTGGCAAGTATACCTTGAAGTCTCCGAAGCTGAGCTCTCGCTAGTGCCTGGACTTGTAGGAGGTACCTGAATCTGCCAAGAAAGATGTGCAGAAGCGTAGCATGAGTACACCACAATGGTATCCAATAAGTGCAAAGCCTAAACTTGGTAGGGTAGTGACGAGGTCGGGTCAAAGCCCTACTAGAATACATAAGAAACAGGACGAATAATTTAATGGTGCAAATAATAACAATGGAAATGAAACAAGTAATGCAAAAATTAACTACATGGAATCAGGGCAAATAATGCACCACAGAAGAAAACAAGAAATGTTTAGTCAAGGAAACAAAAAAACCAAACACAAGTGAAGCAATAGAGAAACACCAACAAGAATCACTATCGCGGTACCGCCTCGCAGTCTCAAATCACAAAAAGAATTCCACAATCTTTCCTTATATCACCATAGGAGCCTTGTATTTAGTTTTGAAAATCATTTTTCTCGATATAGCATCCTGCATTTTAGCCTACCTTATCGCACCTCATGGCTTCAAGTAGTTCCCCTACTAGCAACACGCGTACCAGGCGCACCTTATCTCACCGCATGCGTTTCAACCCCAAAACCTTATACCACCGCATGTGTATCAATATCACAACGTATCACAAATCTCACCTCAACTGTCCAATATCACAGCTTGCCAAAGAAATCAACAACAACAGTGTTTTCACAATAAATAGCCCATGGCTCAATCACAATATACACAAGAGTCTCAACAATAATAACCGGAATTGAATAACTCAACAAGAATAGTATTTCACAATTTAACACATTGTCTCGATGTGAAACACGACCATTATACCTTAATACGAATTTTAACAACAAGGTATTCCAAGAATAACAACTTTAAGTGGAGAATTCAACGACTACATAATGAATATGGAATAAAGGAAACAAGAATTTCAACTAAACATGTAAAGCAATTAACAAGAGATAAAACCAGTAGAGCATACGAAAAATAGACTAATGGTGATGAATGTAACATGTAAGATAACTCAATTAAGGCATGAAAGGAACTATATGGTTAAAACAGTTGAATTTCCACACTTAGCCCATGTACTCCCTCGTCACCATGTGTATACGGCTTCCATACATCACAATTATCACAAAACAACACCAATCTTAAGGAGTAATTCCCCACACAAATTTAGGCAAGACATTTATCTCAAAACACGGTAACTTAATCCACTAGTAGACCTTTCCCTCGATTACTCAAAAGGTCAATCCGCACCCACGTCTCAGAACCCAATAAGAATTACAAAATCCAAACAACCATCCGATAACGAGTCCAACTGTACAAGAATTAATCAAATCCGACTTCAAATCGCCTTTCAAAACCCCAAAATTTAGTCTAAGAAGTTTTCACAAATTTTCCCCAAATTTCCAACTCAACTCACTAATTAGATGATGAAAATAACAATAGATTCATGAAATATAGTCCAATCTGGGTTAGAATCACCTACCCCAAAAATTTTCTTGAAGAACTCTCAAAAACTCGCCTCGCACCGAGCTCTCCAAGTCAAAATTATGAAAAATGAGATGAAACCCACATTTCTGAAATTTTATTCTGCTACCTAGACACCCTCTATCGTGATCGCGGACAAGAACTGGCGATCGCGTAATACAATTCTCCCCATCTCAATAAGATACACTTCGCCAATTCATGCCAAAACGACCTACAGACCTCTAATTCAACATCCGAACATGCTCCTAAGTGTGAAATCACCATACGGAGCTATTAGGACTGCCAAAACTCAATTCTGGAGTCGTCTACACAAAAGTCAAACTACGGTTAACTATTTTAACTTAAACCTCCAACTTAGAGACTATGTGTCCGATTTCACTACGAAACTCACACGAAACCAAAACCAAACACCCCACCAAGTCACATAACCACAATATAACATAGTGGAGGCAATAAATTAGGGATCAAAGCTAAAATACTCAAAACAACCAGCCGGGTCGTTCCATCCTCCCTCTCTTAAAACAAATGTTCGTCTTCAAACGAGTATAGAGACATACATAAAGTGGTGAAAAGATGAGGATAGCGGCTATGCATATCATGCTCGGTCTCCCAAGTCGCCTCCTTGATTGGTTGACCCCTCCATTGAACCTTCACTGAAGGAATGTTCTTTGACCTCAACATTCGGACCTGCCTGTCCAAAATGGCTACCGGCTCCTCAACTTAAGACAAACCCTTGTCCAACTGGACTGAGCTGAAGTCTAACACATGAGACGGATCACCGTGATACTTCCGGAGCATAGAAGTATGAAATACTATATGAACTGCTGCTAGGCTTGGTGGTAGTGCAAGCTTGTAGGCCAGCTCTCCAATCCTAGTAATAATCTCAAAATGTTTGATATACCTAGGGCTCAACTTGTCCTTCTTCCCGAAACTCATAACACCCTTCATGGGCGAAAACTGGAGCAAGACCCACTCCCCAATCATGAATACAACATCGTGAACCTTCCTATCTGCATTACTCTTCTGCCTAAATTGGGCTGTGCGAAGCTGATCTTGAATAAATTTACCCTTTTCCAAAGCATCCTGAACTAAGTATGTACCTAATATCCTAGCCTCACTCGGCTCGAACAAACCTACCGGAGACCGACATTGCCTCTTATATAAGGCCTCATACAGAGCCATCTGAATGCTCGACTGGCAACTGTTGTTGTAGGTAAATTCCACAAGCGGCAAGAACTGATCACAAGATCCCCCAAACTCCATCACACAGGCACGGAGCATATCCTCCAAAACCTAAATAGTACGCTCGAACTATCCGTCCGTCTGAGGGTGGAAGGTTGTATTCAACTCAACCCGTGTGCCCAACTCACGTTGTACACCCCTCTAGAATCGTGATGTATACGACGTACCACAGTTAGAGATGATGGACACTAGCACACCATGAAGTCTGAAAATCTCGCGAATATAAAGCCGAGCCAACTACTCTAAAGAAAATATAGTCACCACTAGAATGAAATGAGCCGACTTGGTCAACTATTGCACAATCACCCATACTGTATCGAACTTCTTCTGAGTCTATGGGAGCCCAATAACAAAATCCATAGTAACCCACTCCCATTTCCACTTGGGAATCTCTAGCCTCTCAAGCAATCCACCTAGCCGCTAATGCTCATACTTCACATGCTGACAATTTAGACACCGAGCTACATACTCCACTATGTCTTTCTTCATTCTCCTCCACCAATAGTGTTGCCTAAAGTCCTGATACATCTTGACGGCACCCGAATGAATGGAGTACCGCGAATTGTGGGCCTCCTGATGAATCAACTCACACAAACCATCTACATCGGTCACACAGAGCCTGCCCTGCATCCGTAACACAGCGTCCTCCCCAATGGTGACCTGCTTAGCATCTTCGTGCTGAACTGTGTCCTTGAGGACAAGCAAATGGGCATCATCATTCTGACGCTATCTGAAATAATTATATAAAGAAGACCGAGAAACCACACAAGCCAAAACTCATCTCGGCTCCGAAACATCCAATCTAATAAATTGGTTGGCCAAAGCCTGAACTTTTAATTCTAATGGCCTCTCCGCTACTGGTAGATATGCTAAACTTCCCAAGCTCTCCCCTTTACGGCTCAAGGCATCGGCCACTACATTGACCTTTCCATGATAATATAGAATGGTGATATCATAGCCTTTAAGCAACTCTAACCATCTCCACTGTGGCAAGTTAAGATCCTTCTGTTTGAACAGATGTTGTAGGCTCTGGTGGTCAGTATAGACCTCACAAGGGACACCATGTAAATAGTGTCGCCAAATCTTCAAAGCGTGAACAATAGCTGCAAACTCAAGGTCGTGGACAGGATAATTCTTCTCATGTACCTTCAACAGTCTAGACGCGTAGGCAATCACCCTACCATCTTGCATCAACACCACGTCGAGGCCAACACACGATGCATCATAGTACATAGTGTAAGACCCTGAACAACTAGGGAACACCAGCACTGTGGCTATAGTCAAGGCAGTCTTGAGCTTTTGAAAGCACTCCTCACACTCATCGGTCCACCTGAATGGATCACCCTTCTTGGTAAATCTGGACATAGGTACATTAATAAATGAGAAACCTTTACGGGTCAACAGTAATACCCAAACAAAAAGAACTCTGGATCTTAATCGCTGAAGATAGTCTGGGCCAACTCTGCACTACTTCAATCTTCTTCGGATCTACCTTGATTCCCTCACTCGACACTACATGTTCCAAAAATGCCACTGAATCAATCCAGAATTCACACTTTGAAAATTTTGCATGCAACTTCTTTTCTCTCAAGGTTTGAAGCACATTCCTCAGGTGCTGCTCATGATCCTCCCAGCTCCAGAAGTACACCAGGATGTCGTCTATAAACACAATGACGAATGAGTCAAAATAGGGCTGGAATACACTGTTCATCAAGTGCGTGAATGCTGCTAGGGCATTGGTCAGCCCAAATGACATCACAAGGAACTCGTAATGACCATAACGAGTCCTGAAGGCAATCTTCAGAGTATCCGGCTCCCGAATCTTCAACTGATAATAGCCTTACCGCAAACCAATCTTTGAGAACACTCTGGCACCCTGCAGCTAATAAAATAGGTCATCAATGTGTGGCAATGGATACCTGTTCTTCACTGTAACCTTGTTCTACTGTCGTTAGTCAATACACATGTGCATAGAACCATCCTTCTTCTTTACAAACAAGACCATAGCACCCCAAGGCGATACAGTGGGTCGAATGAAACCCTTATCAAGTAACTCTTGCAACTGCTCCTTTAACTCCTTTAGCTCTGCTAGGGCCATAGGATATGGTGGAATAGAAATGGGCTAAGTGCCCGGCTATAAATACTTACCAAAATTACTATCCCTATCGAGTGGCATGCCCGGAAGATCCGCTGGAAATACATCTAGATAATCCCTTACTACCATAACTGACTCAACGGTATGAGTATCAACGCTAACATCCCTCACATATGCTAGATACGCATCGCATCCCTTTCCAACCATCCATTGTGCCTTATGGAAAGACACCACCCTGCTAGGAACATAATCCAAAGTACCCCTCCACGCCAACCGCGGCAAACCTAGAATAGCCAACATCACGACCAATACACACGGTCACAACAAGGGAATCTCCCACAGGCGTGGACGCGGACAGGAGAACATAAAGAATCACGAGATATACCCAAATATAAAGCAAAGTAGGATGATACATATGAATAAGTGGATCCTGGATCAAATAAGACCGATGCATCTCTATGATAACTCGAAACAATACATGTGATAACTGAGTCGGATGCAACCGCCTCCGTCCTAGTCGGAAGAGCATAACATCTGGCATGGTCTCCCCCTATAGGGCGACCTCTACCTGCCCGACCTTCACCTCTAGCTGGCTGTGCAAGGGGAGTGGCAACTGGTGCAGTAACCGTGGCCTAGGAAGTCTGGGCCCCTGTGGAATACGTGGACCTTGAGTAGTCTATGGAGGTGCACCCCTCCTGAGTCTAGGGCAGTCCCTTAGCATATGACGAGTGTCACCACACTAAAAATAAGCTTTCGGAGGATATGGTTGGTGAGACTGGCTCGGGCCTGGTTTGCTGGACTGACCGCTGAAAGCACCCCGTGCAGGAGGTGCACTAGACAGTGGCGGTGCATAATAGGCGACTTGAGACATGGGAGTCGCCGGAACACCGTTGGAAGCTAGGAGTGGTGAATGAACAGGGCAGCTCACATAGCTCTTACCATGACAGGTTGCAACTGGGGCATGGGCACCACTATATGTGCCAGAATCTCGAGGCCTCTTGGCTTCCCTATCCTCTCTCTCCCGACTCCACATACCCTCCATTCTCCTAACGATCTCCACAACCTGCTGGTATTGGGTATCAGTCTCCAACTCTAGAGCCATGGTGAATCTAATACTGTGGTGGAGCCCCTCAATAAATCGACAGACTTACTCTCTTACTGTGGAGACTAAAGCTGGTACGTGCCGGGACAACTCGCTAAACCGGACTGCATAATCAATTACAGTCATAGCACCCTAGCACAACTACTCAAACTCTGCGTACCATGCACCCCTAAGACTCTAGAGAACAAACTCCCTCATGACCATCTCTGAGAACTAAGCCCAGGTGAGAGCAACTGCCTCGGCCAGGCTACCCAACTCATACGCTCGCCACCACTGATAAGCTGCTCCCTTAAACTGGAATATTGTGAAAGCAACCCCACTCGACTTCATAATACCCATAGTATGGAGGACACGATGGCACTCCTCTAGAAAACCCTATGCATCCTTTGAAGGTCAGCCGTAGAAAGTAGAAGGGTGGTACTTTTTGTACCTCTAAAGCCCGATCTATTCCTCCTTAGATATTGCTGCCCTAATCTCGGGATGAACTGGGACAACCTTGTATGACCTTTGGGACCTAGTCAACCTGGACCCGCTGCTCTAGGGTACGGGCTGCAGAAGTCTTTGCTCCTCCTTGCCTGAGATGTGGCAGGAGCAAGTAGAATCAACCCCACCTGAGCTAGAGTTCCAAACATGCTCAAAAACTGGGCTAGAATCTCCCGAAGTGCGGGGGTAGTAACAGGCGTCTCAGGTGCCTGCCCTCCAATTGAAGCTACAAGTGGCTCCTCTATAGCAGCTCGGGCAGGTGCTCTGGCTGCACCACGTATCCATCCTTGGTCTCTACCTCGGCCTCTCACGGCTCAAATAGAGGTCGCGGGTATTTGATCCTCAGATCCAGCTATGCGTGCCCCCACGATCTGTGAAAGAATAGAAAGACAAAGATTTAGAATTTTGAAGCCAACAATTCGCATGATAAAAAATCAAAGGATAAACTTTTCCTAATAGTTCCATAGCCTCTCGAAGATCAGTACAGACGTCTTTGTATTGATCCACAAGAACTAAACCTGCTTGTGACTCACAACACCTATGAACCTAGAGCTCTAATACCAACTTGTCACGACCCCAATTTCTCTCCATAGGATGTCGTGATGGCACCTAGTCTCTAAGAGTAGGTAAGCCTAACATTCATGCAGAAATGACTAGAATAATGATTAACGTCTAAATAACTCAACATAATATGAAGGAAACTCCCCAAAACCCCGCGAATACAAGTCACAAGCTCTATATAGTAGTTCTAAATATCCCTATACGTTAATGTCTATAAAAGGATGAGGAAATAGAATAGTCCAGGTCAAGGGGCACTCTAAGGCCTGCGGACGCTGGCAAGTATACCTTAAAGTATCTGAAACTGAGCTCTCACTAGTGCTTGGACTGGTAAGAGGTACCTGGATCTGCACAAAAAGATGTGTATAAGCATAACATGGGTACACCACAACGATACCCAGTAAGTACCAAGTCTAACCTCGGTAGGGTAGTGACGAGGTCAGGTCAAGGCCCTACAAGAATAAATAACAATGGAAATGAAAAAAGTAAGGAATATGCAAATATTAACTACACAAAATCAAGGCAAATAATGCACCACAGAAGAAAATAAGAAATGTTACATCAAGGAAACAAAACAACCAAACACAAGTGAAGTAATAGAGAAATAGCAAACAAGAGTCACTACCGAAGTACCACCTCATAGTCTCAAATCACAAAAATAATTCCACAATATATTCTTATAACACCGCAGAAGCCTTGCATTTAGTTTTGAAAATCATTTTTCCCAAAATAGCATCTCGTATTTCAACCCACCTTATTGCACCACGTGGCCTCAAGAAGTTTCCCTATTAGTTACACGTGTATCAAGCCTACCTTATCTCACCGTATGCATTTCAACCTAAAAACCTTATAACACTGCATGCGAATCGATATCACAACCTCAACTGCCCAATTTCACAGCTTGCCAAAGAAATCAACAACACCGGTGTTTTATTGGTAAATAGTCCATGGCTCAATCACAATGTACACAAGAACCTTAACAATGATAACCGGAAGTGAATAACTAAACAAGGATAGTATTTCACAAACTTAACACTTTGCCTCAATGTGAATCACAGTCTTTATACCTCAATACCAATTTTAATAACAAGAAATTACAAGAATAACAACTTCAAGTAGAGAATTCAATGGTTACATAATGAATATGGAATAAAGGAAACAAGAACTTCAACTAAACATGTAGAGCAATTAACAAGTAAGAGATAAGACAAGTAGAACATGCGAAAATAGACTAATGATGATGAATATAACATGTTAAGATGACTCAATTAAGGCATGAAAGGAATCTACATGGCTAAAATCGGTGAATTTCCACATTTAGCCCGTGTAAACATTCGCCACCTTGTGTGCACGGCTTTCACACATCACAATTATCACAAAACAACACCAATCCTAAGGGGTAATTCTACCACACAAAGTTAGATAAGACACTTACCTCGAAACAGGCTAACTCAATACCATATATATAAACTATAGGAAACTATTTCGATCAATAAAGTTAC
The DNA here is from genome assembly GCA_002018475.1 of Nicotiana obtusifolia. Classification (NCBI taxonomy): domain Eukaryota; kingdom Viridiplantae; phylum Streptophyta; class Magnoliopsida; order Solanales; family Solanaceae; genus Nicotiana; species Nicotiana obtusifolia. The sequence goes on along the minus strand of MCJB01018583.1, from coordinate 13,387 downwards.
GATCCTTGCAAAGAAATAAAAAGTCAACTCAATATGTCAACTAGGGCCGCTTCTCAGACCCTGACAAAAATTAAAAATTCTGATCACCCATTTGATAACGAGTCCAACCCTCCTAGAATTACTCAAATCTAACCTCAAATACCCTTTCAAAACCCCAAAATTTAGTCTAGGAAGTTTTCACAAATGTCCCCCAAATTTCCAACTCAACTTACTAATTAGATGATGAAAATAACAATAGATTCATGAAATATAGCACAATCCGGGTTAAAATCACTTACCCCAACGATTTCCTTGAAAAACTCTCAAAAAATCGCCTCAGACCGGGCTCTCTAGGTCCAAATTATGGAAAATGAGATGAAACCCACGTTTTTGAAATATTACTCAGCTGCCAAGATGCCCTCTATCGCGATTGCGGACAAGGACTCGCGATCGCGTAACACAATTATCCCCATCTCAATAAAATATACTTCGCAATTGCGTGAGACCAGTCGCAACGCTGAACAAGCTTCCTCCTTTACGCAACCGTGTCTCAGGTCACGCGAACGCATAGCACAAACCTGCCTCAGCCCCCAGCCTCGCCATTCCTTCTTCATGGACGCGACTAATGAGACACGTTCGCGATTCACTGACTCTCCAGACATCGCGATCATGTAACCCATCTCACGATCGCATAGAACAAATTTCACTAGTCACCAAATAGCTCTTCGTGATTGTGAACCTCCACTCGTGATCGCGCACAAAGAAACCAGAAACAGAAAATTCAGCAGCCTTCAAGGTTCCGAAATGCGCCGAACATGATCCGAATTACACCCGAGGCCCCCCATACCTCAACCAAATATACCAACAAGTTCTAAAACATCATATGAACACGCTCGAAGCATCAAATCATGTCAAACAACACTAGAACCACGAATCGTGCATCGATTCAAGCCTAATGAACTTATGAACTTTCGAATTCAAAACTAATGCCAATTAATACCAAAATAACTCCGATTGATTTCTAATTTTGCACACAAGTCATAAATGACATAACAGACCTATTCCAACTTCCAGAATCGGGAACCGACCCGATATCAATAAAGTAAACTCCAGGTCAAACATTCCAACCTTCAACTTTCTAACTTTTGTCAATTCACCTCGAAACGACCTATGGACCTCCAAACCAACATCCGGACACGCTCCTAAGTCTAAAATTGCCAGACGGAGCTATTGGAACCACCAAAACTTGATTCCGAAGTCATCCACACAAAATTCAAACTACATTTAGCTGTTTCCACTTAAACCTTCAACTTATGAACTATATGTCGCATTTCACTCCGAAACTCACCCAAAACCAAAACCAAACACCCTGGAAAGTCAGATAAACACAATATAACATAGAGAAAGTGATAAAGAGGAGATCGAGGCTAAAATACTCAAAACAATCAGCCGGGTCGTTACAGTATCCCATTGAGAGGAACCTATATAAGTACAAGGTGTTTGCATGTAATCAATATTTTAAAAAAGCATCAATAACATTAATAGAAGAGGTGGTTTTGGCTGATGAGTGCTTGACTTTTTGCTCAAGATATCGACATGATTGCGTGAAGACCAAATTCAGTAGGTACCACACTGTGGATGATGAGTGCTCACTAAATTTGTTACTTATATTACCTAATATAGGCCATCCAATTGGACGTAAGAAAAAGAATACTTTTCTCAAGTACTCGTAGTTATGTTTTGAAGCATATTGATGTGCTTTGTTCAGTACTGGAGATGAACAAATGGAAAAGCTTATCGAGCAAGATAAATATTTACTTATATTTATATAATTTTTTCTTTATTATATGATTGAACTTGAAATACTCTTGATTGCAGGAAACATAAAAATTTAATTGTTAATCGTAGTAGATCAAACGCACAGGTAAGAGCGAGGGATCATAGTCTGGAATTCAGCAATTGGTTTAAAGAGAAAGTTAAAAATATTGTAGTGCCAGATTATTTATGATGGCTAGCCAAAGAACCTAATATGGTGGTCAAATGATATACGGCATATTCTATCCATGGATAACGATTTCATACGAAAGAACGGGATTCCCGATACAAGACTCAAAATAGTGGAGTGACTTTATCGGCAACAACATATAGTTTTTCTAGTGCTAGGGATCAAAATCTCTTAATGGTGAGGTTATCTATTATGAAGCTATTCGGGAAATTATTGAGATTTATTATTGGGGTTGTTTTAATGTTGTACTGTTCAATAGATTATGTAGTACAAATGACCCTTTTGTGTTGGCATCACAAGTTTATTAAATTATTTATGTGGAGGATCCAATAGAAAAAGATATTTATTATGCGAGGAATAAAGTACCTGTTCATTTGTATGATATGGAGGAAGAGAATTGTCCCAATATTGGAGACACATTTTGGAGGGAACTTAATAATGACATTGGTTCCTCATCTGGATTACTTGATGTTGACGTTAGATGGTCATAAGAGTATACACCCATTGATATCATTGATATTCAATCTAATGCGAAATATTCACATGATACAATTGAGGAAACATCGGAAAAGGAGGATGAGTTTGATGATATTGATTGGGACCGATGGAAGTAGATGACTAAATAAGAAAATTACGAAATTCTTTTAAGTATATTATTTTTTGATGAGTGATAATTCCTTTTTGATAAATATTTTATAGTTTTGTTTGTTTATATCCTTTAGAATGTTATTCTGACATGCTTCAATTTTACAGGATTTGGGATCTGGCAACATTGTTGTAGATACTGAATTGATTAAGAGAGATTTGGGATTCTTTCGTTTGGTTGTTGTGGCCCGACCCTTCTCCAACATCTTCTTCTGGAAATGTTTTATATATCTTGACATTCCATACTTGAATTTTATGTAAAATTGTAATGTTAAGAAAAAAAAAATTTGAGGTATAGCTTCGAGAATTTAATCTCGTCGAAGATGGAGATTTTCATTAGTAAATGGATTTTAATGTTGGGATGTTCTTTGTCCGTAACTTGAACCCAACAACTCAGTTTGATAAAGACGAACTCGTTTTCTACCTCTTCCTGCAAAATAATTGAAGTTGTTGTATATATGCTTGATGATGCATAAAAATTGTTCATATATTTTTCATTGCTAATAATATTATTTTCATAAAATAAATAAATATTATGCTCAAAACTTATATTTTCTAACAAGTTGTTACCCTCAAAATCGATAAACAATTGAATTTATACGCGGATTTAAGGATACGTGATCTAACTTGATACAAAAATGAGAAATCAGATTAAAATTAAAATTAATGATAAAAGATAAATGCAAACCACACAAGTTAAGTAGTTTTGGCCTTGAAGGTTGATCGCCCTTGGGCCAAAAAATGTTGCAATCGATGCCGGAATAGAGTGATGAGATAATAATAACTAAAAAGCACAGTATTTTGCTTTAGAATGCCAGTTACAATGTGTTTTACAAATAATTAAATCCGCTTTATATAGTAGAGGAATCCTACTTTAGGTACAATTCTGTATAAGGTAGAAAAATCTCATGATTTGCTAATGAATCGATTTCATTGATACGTGCCGAGATTCCCGCCATGATGTCTGACCGGTCACGGATATTTTGGCCTTCCGTTATTTTGATTTGATAATGTTTTCTTGAGCTAATTTGGAATCAGGGTCAGTTCCGGGGTTACGGACTCGATAATCTTGAAGACGCATGTTCCAACCTCGTGCTTAGGTTCGATGGAATCTAGGGCCAATCGTCAATCCATTATGTTTCATCCTCGGTATGTTATGCAATAGGCGAGCTCGATTTTTACCTTGTACAGATAGCCCCTCGTTTTTCAAAGAGTAAATGACAACTAACGATATGAGCCTCAGATTCTCACTGTACGAGCTTCCGATTCTCAGTCTGATAAATGACGACAAATTCATGACGTAATTGATAAGAATAGTAGAAACGTCACGTCGGTGCAGTCTTCAAGGCATTAAATGTGTGTCAGTTAACAGTTTGCCGCTTCAGGATGCAAACAGCCGTTTTGAGAAAACTATAAACACCCTTTTCATCCATTCATTAGAACTTTTACACTCGAATATTTGCGCTTGTGTTTTAAGAAAACTTCATCACTCTGATCTTCAAACCTCTTCCCTTCTGGTTTTCTGAAAGCATTCATCATTTATCTACTAATTACACCTCCTTCTTATCGACACCTTCTTTTCTCCTCTATTTAAAAGCAATGGCAAAGACTTCAAAATTCGTTCCTCAAAAAGAAACTCCCTCTTCCTCGAAATCGAGTCAGAACGTTTTTCCTGTTATTACTGAGGAAACGGGTCTCGAGATACATATGTTCGGTCACCGATAGTGTTCTCGATAAGGTCAAGGAGGACTGCAACTGAGTCGGTAAGCATGTAGTGGTTCCTACGCCAGAGGAAGCAATCACCACCCACGTGGAGGGTTTTTTAAGTGTTTACACTTATCCCTTCATGTTTGGCCCTTTGGACCCGGTCATCATCGCCTTTTGTAAAAGGTACAAGGTGACCCTAGGCCAAATTCATCCCTTCTTCTGGAGAATAGCCATCCTCCTCCGCTTTTTTGTTAACAAGTTCGAGGGGTGCCCCTTCACCATCGATCTCCTCATACGTCTGCACGGTCCCTGACTCTATTAAGGGGGAATAATAAAACTTTCCTGTCAGGCAAGTAAGGCCCAATTCTTGAGCAATGACGAGGATTTGGACGGAGGCTGGTTGGGCCGATTTGTTCGAGTGAAAACCTCGGACTTAATCCCAGCCGAGGACATGCCATTTCTTGAGAAATGGAACATGAAGCGTAAGTATAACCTTGCCTTTAGGAATTTGTTTATCATTTCTATTTTGATCTTCTTTTTATCGATTTTTTGTGATGCAGTTATTTCTCGGATGCCGGATGCAGTTCCTCGACTCAAGGAGTGGGTCAAGGGCATCGTGGCACAAAAAACCTATTCGGAGCGCGAGTGGCGTGAGCTTTTGAAGGGCCGATGGGAGGCCCGTTCTCATGGTGAGATTATTTCTTTATGTTTCATTCGATCTTATTTTCACTCTTTCGATTTAAACTTGTTTTACTTCCCTTTTATAGGTTTATAAAAATATGTTGAAATGAGGCCTCCACCCGCTGATGATGATATGTACACCAAGCCCCCTGCTTTGAAGCAAGATAAGGAGAAGAAAAAGAAAAAGGCTCCGAGTTCTCCGGCCCCTGAGAAGAAGAGGCCAAAGAAAATATTGGCGCGTAAGCCCAAGGGAAGTGGCAGCGGTCGAGCATTATCCCCGGACTCACTCCATCAATTGAGGGATGAGTACGAGGGGGAAGGAGAAGACTTCAATCTAGTGGCCAGTATGCCGTCACAGCTCGAAGGGCAAGCGGCCTCTAAACTAGGGGTTGGCGAAGTCAACTTTCATCATGTTGGGGAAGCCGAGGTGGAAGCAGGAGCTGAGGCTTCCCGTGATGCGGGGAAAGCGTCGCAGGAAGTTCTTGGTCCGATACAGATTGTAGAATTGCCCTCGATCAATTCCCTGCCTCGAGTGCATATCCTGATCGGAAATGCACCATTGTCTTTTCCCTTCCTGAGGATGCCCGGGTTCTTTCCACCCCGTAGGGGTGGCCAGCTATCTTCGGTGCTTGGCGATCGAAGAGGATTAGGCCAAAATGAACGAGGTGGAAGTGCCCTGCCTGTTCAACGAAACTCAACAGGCATTGAATCGGGTAACTTTGGATGTCTCTTTATTATGTACTTTTTTATCGTAAGTAATCGTAACATTTCCTTTGTGCTTGCAGGCCTCGATACTTTATCATGAACCTTTTTTATGATACCGGGAAGAGTTCAAACTCTACGAGGCCAAAACTTGGGAGCTGACCTAGAAGAAAGACACCTTTAAACTTCTTCGTGAGTAGCTCGAAGGAGAGGCTAAGAGCCTCCGTGCTGAGCTGGAGGTTGCTCAAAAGGATCATGCTGACTTGGTCGAGCAGGTAAAAGCTTTCGAAGTAAATAATGATGAACTTGATTCGGTGATTGATGGTCAAAATCCACAGGTCCAGCAAAACTCGATCGGATTGATCAGCTTCGAACTGAGATGGATGTAGTAAAATTTGAGACTGATGAATGGAGAGGCAAGATGGATCGTCTGGCCTTGGAAAAAGAGGCAGTTCGGCTATAGCTAACTTCAGCCGAAATCCAGCTAAGAGCGGCAAAGAAAAGGGCCGAGATCCAGACCAAAAGGGTCGAGGAGCTTCAATCTCGGGTAGGTTCGGTCGTCTTAGATCATCTGACCAAGGAGCTTAAAATGGCCAAGTTGGAAGTCGATGTGATCAGAGCAGAAGCTGATGAAATGGTGGCCTAGTATAAGGCTAATGCAGAAGCGGCTCAAGACCAATCAAAAAATATAGTCGAGCATATGAAGTGGCAATCCCGTAGGCAGACCCTCGAGGAAGTCCACGCTCGAGGTTTTGACTTATCTGCAGAGATTGAGGATGCCAAGGTGTTTGAAGCCGAGGCCAGGAAATTGGCCTATCCCAAAGAGGATGATTCCAAAGGTTCAGTCTGGTCCGAGGAATGAGAACACCCCGAAAATTCCGATGACGACCCGGGCTCCAGTCAAGATTAGGTTGTTTCTGTTCGATTTCATTCCTTTATGTACTTAATATCGTGTGTTAAGGCTGCTCGGCCTTTGTAATACTTCATAAATACAACTTTTCTATTTCTTTTTGGTACTTCTTGAGTTCTTTCCTTTGATTTTTTCGTAAGCATTTGTTTTCTCGTGTTTTGTTAACCCAAAAATGGCCTTAGCCTTTAGTTAGGGGAATGTCAAATAAGCTTCATGCCCTCAGGTTTAATTCGGAAGAGCCTTAGCCTATTTGTTCAGGCAATGTCAAATAAGCTTCATGCCCTCGGGTTTAAAACGGAACGGCCTTAGCCTTTTGTTTTTGTATCATCTTTTTGTTGAGACCGTTCGGACTTTGTAAAAATTTGTATCGGGGCTATTCAGATCTTGTAAAAAGAATTTTTGATATATATATGAGGCTTTTTTTCCCTTTCACGCCGTTCGAATTTTTCCTTTGCTTTTTTATTTGTATTCGCAAAGATCAAAATGCCTTAGCATGAAATAGTTAGGTTTTGTGTTTGAAGGTTCGCACAAACCTCGCCTTTAACATTATTTCATTTTGAGGCATCATGGGGATACGGTGTTACCGAAAAACTTTCCCCAAAGTAGTTTAGGTTTATAGTTTGCCGAGGGTAGCCGTTAAAACCAGTTAAGAAATTTCAAGGCCTTGTTATTTTTGTCACGGGCTTCGGACATCTCCGAGCCGTGTTTATGTGGCAGTAGCCTGTATAGTTCGAGTGTTGTCCTATGTTAATATCATTATCCCGAGTTATCCAGGTTTTCCTAAGATGGTAGTCCCAAAGTGGGGGTGGCCTTAGCCTATAAAGTTCGGGAGTTGCCTAATAGGTCTTATACCCCCGAGGTCTAATAGCTTGGACCGTCCGAGTTTGTTTTTCGGACCACAGTCCCCGAGTGAGAGAGTGATTATTCGAACTTAGGTTAAGGTGGCCCTTGGGCTCGTTTTCTTTAAGGGATTGGAAGCAGGGAATTCCTTGAGAAATGTAAAGGAAAAAGTTTTAAAAGACAAGACTTTTGCAAGGAAGAGACTTCTCTTTATTCTAGTAAATAATAGTAATGTATATGTACATGCTTTATGTTAGGGTTCGAGCAGTCTATGTGAGCACGGTTCATTTGACCTTTTGGCCCTTACATTGAATCCTATCGATCGAGACCCTTCAATCTTGAAGAATAAGTTGAGTTGACGATAATATACTTAGAACTAATTACTTTTTGTTCTTCTTTATTCTTTTTTGATGCAATTATATCTCATATATCTATTTGTGTGTGTGAGGGTGTGTGTGTGTATATATATATATGTATGTATGTATATATATATGTGTGTGTGTGTGTGTATGTATACACATAACGATTCGGCCGGTCGTTTTTAGTATTTTAGACCTGATCCCCTATTTATTGCCTCCTTTATATTGTATTGTGATTTGCTTGGGATATTTGTTATTAGTTTCGGGTGCATTTCGGAGTGAAATGAGACATATAGTCATTAAGTTGGAGCTTTAATTTGAAAGAGTTAACCGTAGTTTGACTTTTATGTAGATGACACTGAAATAGAGTTTTGACTATTCCAATAGCTCCGTATGGTGATTTTGGTCTTAGGAGCGTGTTCGGATGTTGATCTAGAGGTCCGTAGGTCATTTCGGCTTGAATTGGTAAAAGTTAGAAAAGTTGAAGGTTTGGAAGGTTGAGAAGTTTGTCCGGAAGTTGACTTTATTGATATCGGGGTCGAATTACGATTCCAAAAGTTGGAATAGGTCCATCATGTCATTTATGACTTGTGTGCAAATTTTGAAGTCAATCAAAATTGTTTTGGTATGAATTGACATTAGTTTTGAACTTCGGAAGTTCATAGTTTCAATAGGCTTGAATTGGGTTGCAATTCGTAGAATCGATGTTGTTTGATATGATTTTTGGCCTTGAGTAGGTTTGCTATGTGTTTTGAAACTTGTTGGTATATTCGGGCGGGGTCCTGAGAACCTTGGGTGTGATTCGGATCGAATCCGGAATAAATTTGGACTTAGTCTCATTGCTAAAGTTCCAACCTTTTGGTGTCATCGCACCTGCGGAGGGATTGGCCGCAGGTGTAGACTCGCATATGCTAGTGGTGAAGCGCAAAAGTGAATGAGGCAGGCCAGGTCTGGGCTCAGAGGTGTGAACACCTGGGCGCAGGTGCGCCTCCGCATGAGCGGACTTTGCCTTCACAGAAGCAAAATTTGGGGAGCAGCCTTGGGCAGGACCGCAGGTACGGTTGTTTCCCCGTATGAGTGGGCTCGCAGGTGTGAGCAATTGTCTGCAGAAGCGGAACCTCAGGATTTCAGTTGGAACCGCACCTGCAATGGAAATTCCATAGGTGCGGAGCCACAAATGCGGCTCTGGGTTCGTATATGCGAATTCACTAGGAGAAAAGGGGCAAGTTCGAGGGTTTGGTCAAATTTTTATTTTTGGACCTAGAGAGCTCGATTTGTGGTGATTTTTTGAGAGTTTTTCAAGGAAATCATTGGGGTAAGAAATTCTAACTCAGCTTTGGCTATATTACATGAATCTACTGTTGTTTTCATCTTTTAATTAGTGTTTTGAATTGGAAATTTAGGGAAAACATTTGTGAATTTCCATAGGCTAAATTTTGGAGATTTGAAAGGCGATTTGAGGTCGTATTTGAGTAATTCTTGTGTGGTTGGACACGTTATCGGATCGGTGTTCGGATTTTATAATTTTTGTCGGGTTTCGAGCCGTGGCCCGAGTTGACGTTTTGAGTTGACTCTTTATTTCTTTGCAAAGATCATAATTTTATTGAAATAGTTTTCTATAGTTTATATTTATTGTATGAAGTTGTTTTGGCTAGATTTGAGCCGTTCAGAGTTGGATAATCGAGGGAAAGGCTTACTAGTGGATTGAGTTAGCGTGTTTTGGAGGTAAGTGTCTTGCCTCATCTTGTGTGGGGGAATTACCACTTAGGATTGATTTTATTTTGTGATAATTGTGATGTGTGAAAGCCGTGTGCGCAAGGTGATGAGTGTGTACACGGGCTAAATATGTAAATTACCGATTTTAGCTATGTAGCCTCCTTTCATGCCTTAATTCAATTACTTTGACATGTTATATTCATCATCATTAGGCTATCTTCACATGCTCTACTTGTCTTATCTATGACTTGTTAATTGCTCTACCTGTTTAGTTGAAGTTGTTGTTTCCTCCATTCCTTATTCATTATTTAACCTTGAATTCTTTATTTGAAGTTGTTATTCTTGGAATATCTTTTTGTTGAAACTGGTATTAAGTTACAAAGGTCGTGATTCATATTGAGGCAAGGTTATAAAATGTGAAATACTATTCTTGTTGAGAAATTCATTTTTGATTGCTATTGTTGAGACTCTTGTGCACATTGTGGTTGAGGCATGGGTTATTTGTTGTGAAAATATTATATTTTTTATTTCTTTGGCAAGTTGTGATATTGAAAACTTGAGGTGTGATTTGTGGTACGTTGTGATATTAATACGCATGCGGTGGTATAAAGTTTTTGGGTTAAAACGCATGCGGTGAGATAAGGTGGGCTTGATATGCGTGTTGCTAGTAGGGGAACTACTTGAAGCCACGCGGTGTGATAAGTTGGACTAAAACGCAGGAAGCTACTTTGGAAAATATGATTTTTAAAACTAAATGCAAGGCTCCCGCGATGATATAATGAAAGATTGTGAAATATTTTGTAATTTGAAACTACGAAATGGTACCTCGGTAGTGACTCTAGTTATCACTTTTCTATTACTTCACTTGTATTTTTTTATTTTTTTCCGTGTTATAATTTTCCTTGTTTTCCTTGTTTTCCTTCCACGAGGCATTGTTTCCTTTAGTTCAATGTAGTAAATCTCGATGTATTTCTTTATTGTCTCATATCAATTGCTTTCATTAATTCATTGTTATATGCCTATTCAGCTTCTTAATTGTTCCAATAGGGCCTTGACCTGACCTCATCACTACTCTATCGAGGTTAGGCTTGGCACTTACTGGGTATTGTTGTGGTGTACTCATGCTACGCTTCTGCATAGCTTTTGTGCAGATCCAGGTACCTCCTACCAGTCCAGGCACTAGTGAGTTGAGTTCGCACTTGAAGACTTCAAGGTACACCTGACGGCGTACGCAGGCCTCGGAGTCACCCTCCATCTATTTCTATATCTTTCTTCTTTTATTAGATACAATTGTGTAGGGATGATTATGACACCATTGTAAAGCTTGTGACTCGCTATCACCAAATTTTTGAAAATTGTAAATGTTGAGTTGTGGAGTTTTCTTTATTATAATTATTGAGTATTTGAGAGTTTTATCATTATTTTCGTTGTACTCCGCATGTTTGTTAGGCTTACCTAGTAAGACTAGGTACCATCACGACATCGTATGAAAAAAAATTGGGATCGTGACAATAAGTATTAAAAAAAAAGGAAAAGATCCTTTAATAAATATTGTATATATGTATTGGTATTTTAAGCATATTGATGTGTATAGAAAGTACATATATTAAATGAATATAGTAACAGACTACATTCTAAATAAAAGTATTTTAAAAACTTGAAAAAAACCATGGGCTAATTCTAGTCGTTCTCACGAAGTAAGCTTGAAAAGTACATATTACAACTATTGATATCATCAGATGTGTGAGGTCATTCTCTTTCCCATTCATAAAACATAAATATATTAGAAACAATAATAAGCTTTGAAAATTACAAAGAGTATGATGCACCTGTACTCCTCAATTCTCGTGATTTGACTTAACCAAAGAATGTCACGAAAGTGGTTCAAGTTACATTTTTTGAAGTCATCATACACAATACAGTACAACTAATAATTTCTTTTAAAAAAAAAGAACAAAAAAATAAAGGAAAAATCAGGATGAATTTAGAAAAAGGCTTGATACATCTGTACTTCTCAAGATCTTTAGTGATTGTCTTTTTCCTATAAATAAAAGTAGGGGTCAACTCTTTAAGGCAAGGAAAAAAATAACCCATCTTCATAGTTTTAGCCATCCAAAAATTTCATTTCCAGTTGATTTTCTTCCTTAGCTCACTTCTTCTTTTCGTACCACCAAAATGCCTCCCAGAAGAGATGACGAGAACTGGTTTCAAAGGAACTCAAACCGAAGATCAATTCCTGAAAAAGGGATTCATTTTAATGAAGAAGATGAAATTTGGGATCAGTTCATAGCTCAACTTATCCAAAATTACCAGTGGGAAGAATTTTCACACCCATCTGGTGATTTTTGCCTTGAGCTAGTCTTGGAGTTTACCAAAACATCAACTCAGTCACAAATATTTCTATGGTGAGAGGAAGACCTATTATGTTTTCTGCTGAAACTTTAATGGTCTTCATTTTCTTGAAGAAGTTGATTTCAAAGAAACAATGCTTTTTCTAGAAACCCAAATTGGGATTTGGTGGAGTCAGATTTATGCCCAAGATGATCTAATTGGTCCTTTAATTTTGAAAGGCAAAGAAGTAAACTTCTTTGCAAGAATATTGGCTACTGTGCTAGGCCAATCTTGAGCTTTATTGGCAGTAGGTTACTCCCAAACTCACATCAATATAACATCTACACACCAAGAGTAGCATTGCTCTATGCTATTTGAATGAAGAAGCCTCTTAATGTGGGTAGATTCATAAACACCCACATGATTAATTATAAAAATGATCCTAATGTAAGAAGTTTATGGTACCCAACTACCATAACTTTACTTTGTAAAATAAATGGTGTCCATCCTAGCCCAAGAATGGTTGTCTACAGGTATTCCAAACGCATTAATAAGTTATTTTGGAATAGAACGAAGAGAGTGGAAGGACCAAGAGGGCAGGAACCACTGCTAGAGGATAGAAGCCAACATGAAGGAGGTGCTCGACACCAAATTGGGCAATTAACCGAAAAATTTGTGTATTGGGTCGGATATAATCGAGTGAAGCCGGGTCGAATACCATTGGATGAAGGCGGGTCAAAGGTAATATGGAGTTGGCTCTTCGAACCGGGATCACGAAGCCGGATACGCAGGACGGAGATACCGAGATGGGATGGTTAATCCGGTCGGTCGAAAAATGCCGCATGATCGAGGATCGACCCCGGCTCATATATTTCGCCTTCCAACAGATGTTTCGCCAAACTTACTACCTTATCCATTGTGACCGTTGTACTGTCATTTAAGAATATTAAATGTATTAAATCTCGTAATTAGTGGGATTTTCCTTGTAATCAGTTCCCTGCCTTTATTGTAACTTTTACACTTACCCATGTAGGAGGGATACTGTGACTTTTACACTTACCCATGTAAAAGGGATCTGCTTATAAGCAAGGCAGAAATCCTTTGCAAAGGGAGTTTTTCTGGATAAGTTTTCCTCTGATAAAACAAAACACTTTACTTGATCATTGCTGATTATTTGTATTATTCATAAGAATTAAGCTCTCAATTATTGTCAGCTAAAGAACTATTTCACTGCTTGCGATTTATCGTCAACTTACGGTTTGATCGCTCTATCTCTCTATCATATTTTAAATACTTAAGACTTTCTTTCATTTAGTATCAAGCTAATTTACAAGTCCTTAACCTTACGAACAAATTCAATTGTTATCCGATTTTAAGGATAAACAGTTTGGCGCCCACCGTGGGGCTAAGGATATTAGTAAATTCTTTTTGATACATCTTTTCCTGAAGGCACAACTTTACACTTGCTCTTTGAAGAATTCTCTGTTTTTCAGGACTCATAATAATCATGGC
>MCJB01018572.1:65280-98464 GCA_002018475.1 Nicotiana obtusifolia | reverse complement strand
ACCCATAGTTGTTCATTTTTGGAGGTTCTTGAAAGAAATTAACGAGGGATTCAAGGAGAATCGATTGGAGGTAAAAATTTTGGACCTAAAACTCGTTTATATTATGAAATTCACCTAGAAAATCATTGAAGTCTTGCTAAAAATGGAAGAAATAGGGCTTGGGATTTTGAAATTTTAATTGGGTATTTGGAGGACCATTTGGGGCCGGATTTGAGAACTTTTGATATGTACGAACTCGTGGGGAGATAAGGAACCCGTTGATGTGAAAAATTTTGAACTTCGAGAAGTGGGCCCGGGGCTCGGGTTTTGCTAATTTCGGGATTTCTTGGTATTTTTGATTGTTTTTGCTTGGGTTTTGTTCCCTCAACATATTGTGACATATTTGTTCTGAATTTGGATAGATTTGACGCACGTGAAGGCCAATTTGAAAGGCAAAGGCGTCGTGGGCTAAGGATTTAGCCGGTTTGAGGTGAGTAATATTTGTAAATGATGTCCTGAGGGTTCGAAACCCCGGATTGCACATCGTAATGCTGTATTGAGCAGAGGCACATGCTCGATGATGAGCATGGGGTCGTTTACTACTGGGGATTGGGGCTTTGTCCATCCCGATTTATGATTTTATTACATATTTGATTGAAACCTGTTTGATATCATCATGATTTAGGCTGCTTGCCATATTTTGGGCTTCTTGCCGGTTATGTGAACCCTTCAGGGGTATTTATCACTGTTTACTGAAATCATATTTGGGCTTCGTGCCGGTTATGTAAACCCTTCAGGGGTATTTGTCACTGATTTGAATCATTATTTGAACTCAGTTTTGAAAATTAAATGATGTTTTCAAATGATTTTCTTAATGGATCGGGTGGCACGCCGCCACGGGATTTGATTTTAATGGATCAGGTGGCACGCCGCCACGGGATTTCAGTTTTGAAAATTAAATGATGTTTTCAAATGATTTTCTTAATGGATCGGGTGACACGCCGTCACGAGATATTGCGCTACTGAACCCCCCACAGTAAGCGCCGGTTACCCAGGGAGCGGGTGGCACGCCGCCACGATAGTCATGAGTTGCATTGCATTTAATTGCATTGCATTGCATTGCATTTTTGGTTGTGTTGATGTTGTTTCCGTTTACTTCATGTTATCTATTTGAGATGTTACATGTTATTACTGTTCCATCGTGGATTTCTCTAAGTCTTATGTGTTTCTTACTTTTAGTTATTATTTATATGTATTACTCACTGAGTTGGCAGTACTCACATTACTCCCTGCACCATGTGTGCAGATTCAGGCGTTATTGGTTCCGCTCCGAGACACTGATTACTACTGTCAAAGCGGCGATTCAGAGATTACGAGGTAGCTGTTGGCGTCCGCAGCCTCGTATCTCTTTTATCTTGTTATTTCCAGTATCTTCGAACAATTGTGCCAAGATATTGTATTAGTAATCTTATTATTAGGATTTTCATTAGTTGCTCATGACTTTGTGACACCCCGGTTCGGGCTGTAGTCGGGATGGTTCACTGTATTTTGTCGCAAATTGCTGTTATTAAATCGTACTTATATTATTTTTGTATTGTTTAACTGTTTGAATGAAGTTTAGCTGAATTGGCTGGCCCTGTCTTCATGAGAGGCGCCATCACGATCATGGTTGGGATTTTGGGTCGTGACAGTTACCATACAGTACCTATTTTGGTATTTGTTTTCATCCTAATTATCTTAATAAAGGATTCCAAAGAGGATAACATTGTTAGATCCACCAGAAGTGATTATGTTTCGTATATCTCATTATAACTATATTTTGTTAACCATTGGAAGTGGTATATGCCTATGACCACCAGAAGTGATAATTTAGACTTTCTATGATTACAATTGAAGATAAGCTAGAGAAATATTCTCTATATTTCATGCACGCCTCGATTTGCTCCTGAAATAGTAAATATTTTAAAAGAGGTTGAAGCATCACAATTTGATGTGACTAATGCGCGTTCAGATAATTGTGTTCGATTTCCTGATGGATGAGAATTTTTTATAAATACTAATCCATTCTCTGAAGTGAGTGTGATAATATTAATAAAGTAGTAAATATGAACGCGCTCTTGATGTAAATATATTATATTTCACCTCCAGAAGAGTTAACATGATTGAGAGAATATATACTCAATATTTTCTATTTTAAATTTGCTCATGAAGACGTAACACAATTAAAATTCTCTCCTGAAATAGGAAAATATTTTGAAGCGGTGTCTTTCTGGTGCTTAAACAAAATAATGAGCTATTCAAAGCTATTTTTGAAGCACATTTTCATTCCCTGGAGTGAATGAAGAAATACCTCAGCTCACCTCCTGAAGAGGTAGAATAATAGAGGATATAAATATTATTTTTGTAGCATAAAGATCATTACCACACGTACCTGTTGTACGTAAAATATCTTGGATAATTTTATTAAGTATCATTCTAAGGTAAAAGCATTCTTGTAGAATGCTTTCTACTAAAACCACATTGATATATTATGGTTAGTTGTTATTAACTACCCCGAAGAAAATAACAAATCATGTATATTTCACTGGAGGATGTAATGACTATGTGGTTGCCGCTTTGATATAAAATATTCAGATGTTAATGGCATTTCTCCCTGAAGGAGATATTTGTCATAAAGTTGGTGGAAAAACTATTGAAATTCTTGATTTTTGACATTTATAAATTTAGAATTGTCTTTATATTGTTTATTTGATTATGATTTTATCATATGATACCAGAAGTGTCTGAGAAATATTTGATAGTACAAATTGTATCAAAAACTCCTGAAGAACTAACTGTTTGTCTAGACGACACATGACACCTGTAGTGGCTGATAAATATTAGATTGTGGATAATAAGTGAAGGCTCTCGAAGAGGTTATATACAAATATGTCAATTATATTATATGATTATGGTCAAAATATATGTTGTAGTAAACCCGAAGTTTACTGATACAAATGGCTATCATATTGAGACCACAAATGATTAAAATATTAAAAATCTTCATGTTTCAACAATCATAGGCGGTAAAATAATACGTATGTGAGAAGTTACCCACCTTATTTTTCAAGTTATACTACATCATGTATTACAGTAAACTAGAAGTTTACTAATGGAAAAGCAGTCACAGTAAATCAGAAGTTTTACTGAGGCAAAACTAGATATTGTAAACCAGAAATTTACTGATGCAAAAGTAGCCACAGTAAATCAGGAGTTAACTGATGCAAAAATTTATGCCATAGTAAACCAGAAATTTACTTAGAGATAGCACATGCCATGATAAACTTGAAGTTTTCACTTGCCATTTTCAAATGAGCTATTTCAGAATTGAGATAAGCATATACTGAAGAATTAGAAGATTCTTCAAGAAATCTCTTGTGTTGCTTGTTCTCATAATAAATTGATTATACCAGCGAAAGTTGGGATTAAAACCCCTGAATTATGGAATATATAAAAGTTGAATATGGACCCATTCACCTATCATGTGAGTCACTTATAGATGCATATATGAGATGGTTACATGTGTGTTTATTGTCAACCAGCAGTTTGGCATTTAAAATTGCATTTCTCAATTAAGAGCATAATTTTCAGATTATGAAATCAAGATAGTTCATCTTGATGATGCTGGTTTATATCCAAGTTGGTTTAGCATTGAATACCTCCTATTAATGGATAAATTATTGCGTATGAGAACAAAGCCTCATGTGTTGGTCTAAGATTTTTTAAATTGCATACAGCAGCACTTGTATGCATCAGACCAACAAAATATGATAAGTCCTTCCCTCACCATTGGTTTAGGATCAGAAACCAAATATTTTTACCATCTAATAACTTTTGATGTGTGATATATGATTAATTTCTCTACCACAATGCACAAAGATAGGTTTCCCAAAGAAGATTGGGAATATGAGTTAGTTTTTCTAACATTTGAGGGATGGAATAAAAAACTGAAAAATATGTTATATGAATTGAATTATCAGTAATATGATCCTCGCTCAGAACATAATTCAAGTCAAATGCTAGAAGCATTTGCTGATCAAAAAATTAAATATCATATTTCAACTACAAATGCTCCTATTAAAATTAAAGTCCCTGGAGGATAAAGTTTAATGCACGCATGAAGCGTAGTAAACCGATCGATTCCAAAGGTAACAATCCTTGAAAAGGATAGGAGCAAATGAGCAAAATGATCATAATAAGGAGGAAATGAGCTCTAGAAGAGACCACGACATAACATTTCATGAAACTCCAGAAGAAGTTCAGGTAGCTGAAAATAAAGAAAGTGATGAGATCTCAACAAGTTATCTTGCTTAGGAACCAATACAAAATGATCGTCGGCGCTTGATATAATATAGTACACAATATTATAAATGATTGTGAGGATCGGACCTATAGTCCAGACACCTGAAGATGTCATGCCATCTAAATGCAAGTCATAACCTATATGCCTCATTTGATTAAATCCATATGAAGATCCCTGAAGGATTTAAAATGCCTGAAGCATATAGTTCAAAGCATCGTAAAATGTACTCAATCAGATTACAATGATCTTTGTACGGTTTAAATCAATCTGGGCGCATGTGATATAATTGCCTTAGTGAATATTTGTTGAAAAAAGGTTTCATAAATAATGTTATTTGTCCATGTATTTTTATAAGAAAATGGCATCAGAATTTGTTATACTTGTTGTTTATGTTGATGACATAAATCTTGTTGAAACTCCAGAAGAGCTCCAAAAGGCAATTGAATATCTTAGGAAAGAATTTGAGATGAACGATCTTGGAAAGACAAAACTTTGTCTTGGTATGCTAATTGAACATTTAGCAGACGAGATCTTTATACATCAATCTGCCTATATAGAAAGGGTTTTAAAACAATTTTACATGGACAAAGCGCACCAATTGAATACACCAATGGTTGTTCGATCACTTGAAGTGAATAAGGAGTCGTTCCGACCTCCAGAAGAGGACGAGGAACTCCTTGGTCCTGAAACACCCTATCTCAGTGCAATTGGTGCACTTATGTATCATGCTAATGCTACAAGGCCTGACATAGCATTACTGTTAATTTACTAGCAAAATATAGCTCTTCTCCTACGTAGAGACATTGAATGGGATTAAGCATATTTGGCGATATTTAAAGAGAACTCTTGATATGGGTTTGTTTTATGCTAACAAAGTTACTGCAGATCTTACTGATTATGTAGATGCAAGTTATTTATCTGATTCCCATAAAGCTCGATCTCAAACCGGGTACGTGTTTATATGCGGAGGTATTGTCATATCATGGTGCTCCACAAAGCAATATATTGTTGCTACTTCTTCAAATCATGCTGAGATAATAGCTATTCATGAAGCAAGCAGGGAATGCGTATGGTTGAGATCAGTAATTCATTTTATTCAAGAAAAATGTGGTTTGGAATGTGATAAAAGATCCACAACTTTATACGAAGACAATGCTTCATGCGTGGCCTAATTAAATGGAGGATTTATAAAAGGAGATAGAACGAAGCACATTTCACCAAAATTATTCTACACACATGATCTTCAGAAAAATGGTGACATCAATGTGCAACAAATCCGTTCAAGTGACAATCCAGCAGATTTGTTCACTAAATCTTTGCCAACTTCAACTTTTGAGAAGATGGTATACAAGATTGGAATGCGGAGACTCAAATATTTGAAATAAAGTTTTCATCAGGGGAGTAAAATACACGTTGTACTCTTTTTTCTTTACTAAGGATTTTCCCAATGGGTTTTCCTTATAAGGTTTTTAATGAGGCAGCTAGAAATGCGTTTTACTAAATGTGTACTCTTTTTTCTTCACAAGGATTTTTCCCACTAGGTTTTTCCTAGTAAGATTTAACGAGGCACAATATCTTTTAATGAACATACCAAAGGTAGTGTTATGAAAATAATTATATTGTGGATATCCATTTATTACTCCGCTATAGATAATCTTCCTGAAGAAGATTATCCGTTTGGTACTCTATTGAAGTTTATCTACAAGTAGCTGATGCAGGCAGGTTGCAAGCAACTCAATGAAATGATTTGCAGCAGCTTCTCATTAAACAGGCAGGTTGCAAGCAACTCATGCAAATAGCTTACGAGCAGCTCAAGAAAAACCTCGCAGCTACTTCTTTTCTTCTATAAATAGAGGAGTTTTCAGTCCATTATGTACATGAGTTTGAAGTTGAATAATATATCAATCTCTCTCTATACTTGTCTTCGATTTATTTATTTTACAGTTTTTATTTTATAACAACAATTAACTATTAAGTCATGCTGCCAAAATTGTCTGGAAAAAGTTATCAATCATATATAACAATCAGAAAACTTACACAAAAATAGATTTTTTAACGAAAAAGAATCAAATGTCCTTGAACTATCAAAAATAATTTAGATATATCTTTCATTATACTATTTGATTATATCAAACCCTGCTTTTATACTATAAAACAAATATTCCTTATTTTAAGAGAGTGCCACGTGACTGCACCACATTAAATTGATCCATTCCTTTTTTTTTACCCGATTCACTTACAAAAAATGCCACCCGACCCAAAGTCCACCCCAATTACTTCTCTCTCTCCTCGACCCAAAGTCCACCCCAATTGTTTCTCTCTCTCCTCTTTTCCTCCTCACCTTACTGTTATGATTCGGTCGGAATCTCCATCGGCGAACTCGTCATAAACCGTGGAGAACCTTCAGATTTGTCAACTAACACCTTCTCTTCTCCTTTCTCTATACCAATATACACATTTATATGCGGATCTGGAGAAATACATAAAAGAGGTCGGAGATCTGAAAGTTTAGGTCTGGATTTTACTGGATCTGACTGGAAATACATTTTTGCGGCGAGTCATTTGCTCTTCTTTTTCATATTTTTCTTTTATTTTACGGATCCGGAAGGGATATGAAATAGATAGCTGAAACTTCGACCTTGGTGTTTGGTCGGAATCTTGCCGAAGAATTTTCCGGCAACCTTTGTGCGCATGTTCCCTCTGACCGCTGCTCCATTGTCTAAAGCCTTTGTAGCAGCGTCTCAGGCGACTTTTATTGTTTGTCTGTTGGTCACTTCATTTTTCAAAACCAATATTTTGGGCTATGGTATTGAAATTAATCTAATTGATTTTGGGATTAGATTTTTGGAAATCTGCTAGAATCTTGATATCCAAACTTATTAAATTGCTGGAGAAATTGAAAATTTTTATTATTGCCATGGTCTCATCGACGGTGTTGCTAGTGCTTCGTCGGGTTCACTAACTTTGTATGTTCTATTTTGATGTTACTATATAATCCATTTTTTACAGTACCGGCGAACCTTCGATAATTTATGCACAATTTTTATATCTTTTTTTGTGGGGCGGGTAGTATTTTTTGTTAGTGAATGGGGTAAAAAAGAGGAACATGTCAATTTAATCTAGCGCAGCCACATGGCATTCTGTAGAAAATAAGGATATATTTGTATTATAGTATAACGGTAGGGTCTGATATAACTAGAAAGAATAACGAAGGATATATTAAAATTATTTTTGATAGTACAAGGACATATTTAACTCTTTTCCGTTTGTTTAATGAGTATGAATGAAATTAATTAAAAACACATAGATGAGTGCAAAATTTGAGGAAGATTGAAGGTGATTTGGAATGGTTTGGAGTCAATTCGTTATCGAATGATATACAACATTCAAAAATCTAAGCAAAAAAAAGAAAAGCAATGGATATGATTGGAATTTGTTGATAATACATATATGCGGCAATAGATGAACTTTGAGGAAGATTGTGTTAGATGAGTTAGTATTTGATGAGAGTATTTGAGAAGATGTTATTTTGTCCCTCATTGGAAAAAGAAAAAAAGGAAGAAGTGTTTAAAAGTATTTCTTTGTCTTATATAGTTTGAATATTTTAAAGGATATGTTAGAAGGAAATTGGAAATTTGACTATATTATTAATAGTCAAGATTGGTTTTACCAAAACTCTTCAAAAAGGTGACTATTGATTTTAAAAGGTGTCTATCATGAAAAGAATAGACTCCTAGAGGTATTATAAATATCCATATCAAAATTGCCATCTGGAGGAATTCTGCTATTATCCCTGCAACAACAAATTAAAAGGTGCCTATTATGAAAAGAACAGACTCCTAGAGGTATTATAAATATCCATATCAAAATTTTCATCTGGAGGAATTCTGCTATTATCCCTGCAACAACAAAGTGGGAAGCTTAAATTCCTTAAGGATAGTAATTACACTATCGAAGCCAGATTATTTCATCCAATTATTTTTCTAACAAATTGAAGATGATTACTGGTTTGGAGTCAAAATCATAGTTGAAATTGAGTTTAAAAGTTTCTCTACAACACATGTATCTAACATGTATTTTACATGTATCTCACACACATTTACATGTGAATATAAAGGGGATACACATTTGATACATATGAGATATACAAAATGATACACGTTAGATACACAGGAGATATACATCTATCTTTTTCCATGTTCATTTTGTACTTTGAATTTGACTCAAATTTCAATTTAAACCACCTGCAATTGAGATTCAAATTTTTTGAGATGTACTCAACGTAGGCTAACAATAGCCACTCAACATAAATTTCGTTTTAGATATCCGAATGTTTATGTTTCAATAACTTTCAGTTGAGTTTTAACTCATCTTCTTCAATTTGTATTAAATTAAGATAAAAGTACTTTATTACTTTGATTTTATTTTTCTGTGTTGTACACTGAAAAGGCTCCATATCGGCGTTTAAAATCCTTTAAATAGCAATTGCTGCTCATTTTAAATAGCAATTGCTGTGCTTGTTCTGTGTAAAGGAAAGCATCAGTAGCTTTAATTTCTCTTTCCTCTGTACATTACAATTTGGGTTTAGAAGCCATTTGCTGCAACTATAATTGCTTTTGCCAAGAAAGCTCTATACAGAAACCAAAATCCTAGAAGCCCTTCTCTAAATCTGATACGCAGTCAGAAACACCAAAGCAATTTTTTGTCTTTTAATCCTTCTATGCTCAATTCTAACTGCCAATTAGTAATTTTGGTAAAGCAACCATACAGTATTCTGTACGAAATTAACTCTAAACCAATGACTGTCCAGATTTCATTACAAACCAGTTAGTTTTAGGTAATACTACTAAAGTTCCTGCCATTAATTGGGCCTCATACCACAAGTCTACAATCTGAAGATTCTCTTTTTTGTCCATTGCTAAGCGTCACTTCATTGCTAGGAACATAATTTATTATTCATATAAATTACAGTTCAAGCCGCGATTCTCCAATCTCCTACTTGGGATGGGAATACTCTTTTTTTAGTTCTTTATAAATCAAAACATAAGAATAACGAAAAAAGGAGATTAAATAAAATTAGAAAAATATTAATGGCTTGGAACGTGGTTTGCACCTAATAGATGGAGAAAGTGAAGCAGGAAGCAACTTGAGGTGCTAAGTATAGAAATAGCCAATTGGGCTAATATTTGTAATATTTGGCTAATATTAAAAACGTTTTATGAATGGATAATATTAATAGTAATATTTTTTTCTCTAAAAGGTCAATTGGATGATTTTCTCTGATTACAACTACATCAGCTTATATGATATACTTGAAACAAGTTACTAGAACCACTATTGTCTGTTTTGATTAGTTGTCTTGCCATCATTAAGACCGAGTATTAATTAGCTTTGGCTAGTTCATATGCCATATAATGCTTCTGAAAATAATTGGATAACTTCTTGCTGCTTGTGTTATGAACTCTTGTAATTAGGTTAGTGCGTTTCAGTTATCAAACGGTTAAATAATAATAAAAAAGCTATTGTAACATCATGAAGAATTACGTTAATCTATACTAAATAGGTAACGTGTAAATTAGAGTCTGGGGGCATTGACGCCCTCCCTTGAAAATATCGGGACCATGATTCGGGATCGGTCCAAATCCCAAAAGACTTTAGAGAACATTGTCAGGCAACCAAGCAAGACCAACAGAAAGTCGTAATATCCACGACCGGTCGGATATCACGACGTGGATCTCGGTGCTTATCGATGGAGAACTGGTGATCAGTTAAACAGAAGATTTTTCACCTTTTATAGAATTGTACTTAGGGTAAAACTCCCCTACTACATAAAGGGGAGTCTGATTATTTATTGAACACATTGTAACATGCATCCCAAAGCAATATACTGTTATTTTCACTATTATTCACAGTTCTTATTCTCGTTCATCAGTGCTGGCCATTGTGAGTCCGGATCGAGGGTGGATATTTCATCAAGGCTGGAATTATCCTCCTCACGTGGTTTGAATTTACTATATCTTTATTTGTTCAATCTAACGCAATTTATCATTTGTATCGAATTAATCCGCGTATCCTTAAAACCACTTATAAATTTAATTGTTATCCATTTTTTAGGATTAATAATTTGGCGCCCACCGTGGTACTAAGGATAATAGTGGCAATTTGATATAAATTTTCATAACACACCCTATTTTACCATATCTTTGAAGTTTAAAATGTCGAACTCCCAATCTGCCCCTCTAAACGTGGATGCTGAGTTCGGTCATCATGGCAAGAACAACGATATGGTACCAGTAATGAGGTGCCCCCTGTCAATCCCAACGGTGTTCCAGCCGCAGATCCAATCGACGCTAACTCATATGTGGCCATCAATGGGAATTTGTCTACCGATCCTGAGAACAGTGTCCGCGGGGAGTCCGATCGGTAGCCCAAAATACGCACGACAGTGAAGGAGATGGGATCAACTTGCGAGTGATCTTCAAAATTCCATTAGCCCAACAGGCAACGATAAGCCCTGCTGCAGAACCAGGGCCGCGCCCCTAGCAAGGTTGAACCTGAGATGCCCCAGGAAATCGCTCGTAGAAACGAACCGGTCACGGAGAGGCCGAATGATGCCGAACCCGAGACTAACCCCGAGATCATAAAAATGCTCAAGGAACTGACAAAACGGGTAGAATCAGGAGAAAAACAAAATCAAAGTCAATGACAAAAAGGTGGAACCATACAATTCCAGGGTCGACTAAATCCCAGGAGCACAACCGATATTGAAGGGCCTGAATTCCAAGAAGTTTGTTCAAAAACCTTTTCCTCCAAGTGCAGCTCTGAAGCCAATCCCGAAGAAGTTCTGCATGCCCGAGATTTCTAAGTACAATGGAACAACTGACCCAAATGAGCATGTGACCTCCTACATGTGCGCCATCAAAGGGAACAACTTAGAGGATGGTGAGATCGAGTCCGTCCTGCTAAATAAATTTGGGGAAACTTTTTTAGAGGGAGCTATGATATGGTATCACAACTTACTCCCTAACTCTATTGACTCGTTTGCTATGCTTGCAGACTCCTTCGAGAAAGCACACGATGGGGCCATCAAGGTCGAGACCAGGAAGTCAGACCTTTTCAAAGTGAAACAGAGAGATAATGAGATGCTCAGGGAATTCGTGTCCCCGTTTCAAATAGAATGAATGGACTTGCCTCCGGTCGCGGACCATTGGCCCATTCAGGCCTTCATCCAAGGACTCAATACTCGAAGCTCATTGGCTTCACAAGAGTTGAAGCAAAATCTGGTAGAATATCCGGCTGTAACTTGTGCCGACGTACATAACCGGTATCAATCAAAAATTCGTCAGAGCTATCGATAGACCCAAGAGAGACATTGATCATGAACCGAGATCAAATAGGGATCGGTATCAACCATACAATGGGGACCGAAGTGGCAATGGGTCTGGACAAAACCCTGTGAGAAGTGAAAGGAGGAGCAATCGAGGTCAAAATAACCGGGGACTCATGAGTAAAAGCGGTTTCGATAGGCCCATCGGGCCTAAGGAAGCGCCAAAATTATCGAAGTACAACTTCAACGTCGATCCAGTCTTTGCTGCTGCCATCAGACGCATCAAAGACACAAAGTGGCCTCGACCTCTACAGTCCGATCCAGCCCAAATGGACCCCAACCTAATGTGGAAGTATCATGGCACTCATAGCCACAAAACGGAAGATTGCCGACAATTGATAGAGGAAGTAGCCCGGTTATTCAACAACGGACATCTTCGAGAGTTCCTGAGCAATCGAGCCAAAAACCATTTCAGGAATAGGGATTCTAATAAGCAGATCGAGCAGGAAGAACCTCATCATGTCATTAACATGATCATCAGTGGGGTCAACGTCCCCCATGGGGCCAGTGTTAAAGCGCACCAAAGTGTCCATCACTAAAGAAAAACGGACTCAAGATTACATGCCAAAAGAACCTTATCTTTCAACGACGAGGATGCTGAAGGCAACGTGCAGCCACATAATGATGCACTGGTAATATCTATACTCATAAATAAATCTTGAGTTAAGCATGTGTTAATTGATCCAGGTAGCTCGGCCAATATCATTAGATCGAGAGTCGTATAGCAGCTGGGTCTACAACACTATCTGCAGTCCGAGTTCTAAATAGATTCAATATGGGAGACCACTAAAAGGGAGATAACACTACTGGTGAACACTGCCGGAACCATTTAGGAGGCAAAGTTCTACGTGATCAAAGGATATATGAGATACAACGCTCTGTTCAGGAGGCCGTGGATTCACAACATGAGGGCAGTGCCCTCGACACTGCACCAGGTGTTGAAATTCCCAATGCTAGGAGGGATTAAAACAATTTACATAGAGCAACTAGCCGCAAAGGAGATGTTTGCGTTTGACGAGGTGGTCCCGATATCCACACTTTTTACACCAAAGGATCCGAGTTCGATCGCTAAGAAAGGAACCAAATAGCAATCACTAACACCGGCCCCGACCAAACTGGAGAAGCAGGGGACGGGTGAGGATGAGGATGACGACTACGGAGTTCCCAGATCTTTCATAGCCCCTAACGATTTCGACACCACCAAATCAACGGTCGATGAACTGGAGCAAGTCATACTGATCGAGCACCTGCCCAATCGTAAGGTATACCTGGGCACGGGGTTAAATCCTGAGCTCATGAAAAAACTCATTAAATTCCTTACGGCTAACATAAATTGTTTCGCTTGGTCCCACCTCGACATGACAGGGATTTCGCCGGAAAAAACTACCCATAAGCTGAGCCTGGATCCAAAGTTCCACCAAGTCAAACAGAAAAGAAGGCCTCAGTTCGAAGTCAAGCATGCATTCATCAAAGACGAGATATCTAAACTCCTTAAAATATGGTCCATCCGGGAGGTTAAATACCTGGATTGGTTAGCAAAATGTAGTGCTAGTCCATAAAAAGGGGAATAAATTAAGAATGTATGTCGACTACAAAGACTTGTTGAATAAGGCATGCCCCAAGGACTCTTTCCCTTTGCCCAACATCAATCGAATGATCGATGTGACGGCCGGCCACGAGATCCTCAGCTTTCTTGATGCTTACTCCGGGTGCAATCAAATTCGGATGGACCTGAGCGACCAAGAAAAAATGTCCTTCATCACTAAGTACGGCACCTACTGCTATAACGTAATGCCATTTGTACTAAAAAATTGTCGGTGCCACTTACCAACGCCTAGTAAATCGAATTTTCGAAGAACAAATAGGAAAATCAATGGAGGTCTACATTGACGATATGTTAGTTAAGTCCCTGTGAGCAGAGGACCATTTGAAACATTTGCGGGAAACCTTCAGCATATTAAAGAAATACAATATGAAGCTGAACCCGGAGAAATGCACATCTGGAGTCGGGTCTAGGAAATTTCTCTGATTCATGGTATCTAACCGGGGAATCAAGATCAATCCCGATAAAATCAAGGGCATAGAGGATATTACCTTGGTGGACAATGTCAAGGTCGTTCAAAGGCTAATCCGGCACATAGCCGCGTTGGGACGATTCATTTCAAGGTCCTCCGAAAAGAGCCATCGGTTATTCTCGTTATTGAAGAAGAAGAATAATTTCTCATGGACACCAGAGTGTCAGCAAGCCTTGGAAGAACTCAAGCGGTACTTTTCGAGCCTGCGTTTGCTTCATACTCTGAAAATGGATTAACAGTTGTACCTATACTTAGCGGTATCTGAGATAGCGGTAAGTGGAGTCCTAGTCCGGAAAGAAGAAAGTATGCAATTTCCTATCAACTATCTTAGCAGGACTCTAGGCGAGGCCGAAACTAGGTATCCTCACCTGGAAAAAATGGCGCTCGCTTTGCTAAGCACCTCTAGGAAGTTAAAACCGTATTTTCAATGTCATCCCATATGTGTCGTGACTACTTACCCATTAAGGAACATAATTCATAAGCCCGAGCTCTCAGGACGATGGCCAAATAGGTTGTGGAAATCAGTGGGTATGATATCGAATATCGACCCACAACCGCCATCAAGTTTCAAATTTCTGCGGACTTCGTGGCCGACTTCATGCCGGCCTTGATACCCGAGGTCGAGAAGGAGTTGTTGCTGAACTTGGGGACCTCCTCCAAAATCTGGATCCTCTTTATGGATGGTGCCTCGAACGCAAAGGGGTCCGGACTTGTCATCGTGTTGAAGCCACCGACGGTTAATGTAGTTAAGCAATCTATTAGAACTGTAAAATTGACTAAGAACGAGGCCGAGTATGAGGCCATGATTGCTGGTCTCGGACTGGCTAAAAGATTGGGGGCCGAGGTGAATGAAGCTAATTTTGATTCCCTCCTTGTGGTGAACCAAGTCAATGGAACGTTCGAAGTCAAAGAGGAACGAATGTGAAAGTACCTGGATAAACTACATGTGACGTTACGTTAGTTCAACGAATGGACTTTGCAACATGTACCTCGAGATCAAAATAGCGAAGCCGATGCTCTTGCCAACTTAGGATCGTCGGTTGATGACGATGAATTCAACTCAGGAACGATCATACAACTCATGAAATTAGTAATGGAAGAAGGTCCCGCCGAGATAAACTCGACAAGCTTAACTTGGGACTGGAGAAAAAAGTACATGGATTACCTGAAGACTGGAAAACTGCCCTTGGATCCTAAAGAATCGAGAGCTGTGAGCACGAAGGCGGCCAGGTTCAGCTTGTCCAAAGACAACAACCTATTCAGGAGCACGTTCGATGGCCCACTCGCCATATGTCTAGGACCGGGAGATACCGAGTATGTTTTGAGGGAAGTTCACGAAGGCACTTGCGGGAATCATTCGGGTTCCGAATTGTTGGTTCGTAAGATAATCAGAGCGGAATATTACTGGATCGACATGGAATTAGATGCAAAGGAGTTCGTACGAAAATGCGACGGATGTCAGAGACATTCACTGATGATTCATCAGCCCCAGGAGCTACTACATTCGGTCCTGTCACCCTGGCCATTCATGAAATGGGGAATGTACATCGTTGGCCCCCCTGCCATGGGCAACCGGTAAGGCTCAATTCATATTATTTATGACTGACTATTTTTCTAAATGGGTGAAAGCCCAGGCATTTAAGAAAGTCAGGGAGAAAGAAGTTATTGACTTCATTTGGGACCACTTAATATCCCAGTTCGGAATGCCGGCCGAGATCGTGTGCAACAATGGGAAGTAATTCATCGGCAGTAAGGTGAGTAAATTATTCGAGGACCATATGATCAAAGGATCCTATCAACACTCTATCACCCTAGTGGGAAGGGGCAGGTGGATTCCACGAACAAAACCATACTCCAAAATCTTGAAGAGGTTGACTGACACCAAAGGAAAATGGAAGGAAATTTTGCTCGAAGTCCTATGGGCATATCGAACGAACTCAAAATCTAGTACCGGGGCCACCCCTTTCTCGTTAGTATATGGTACCGAAGCGCTAATACCGGTCGAAGTGGGAGAACTGAGTCTCCGGTTCTGATACACGGCCGAAGAGTCAAATGACGAGGCCATGAACACGAGCCTGGAACTGTTGGATGAGGCCGACCTCGTTCAGCTGACCGCCCAAAAATAACGGGTCAAAAGGTATTACAATCAGAGAGTTAACTTCTGACACTTCAATATCGAGGACTTGGGGTAAAGAAAAGTGACACAAAATACCTGGAACTCGAACGAAGGAAAGCTAGGACCGAATTGGGAAGGTCCATATCGAATTATCGAGATCACCAGCAAAGGATCATACAAACTTAAAGCAGGGAACGGTGACTACCGAATAACTAAAACGTGATCCACTTAAAATGGTACTACTGCTAAGGTACGTTACCTATATTACAAATTGAACTAACAATTGTAGGAAACAGCCAAAGAATGATGCAGTTATTAGACCTGAAAGCACGCGTTGCACTCTTTTTTTCTTGAACCGGTTTTGTACCAAATGAGTTTTCCGGCAAGGTTTTTAACGAGGCAACAGTAGAACGTGCTAACTTAGAATTGAAGACCAGCTACGAACCGGAATGAAGGGTCACATCAATAGTATCCGAGCCCTCTCTACGATCGGCCTCGAATACTGGGGGCCATCACCCTTGATAATGATATTTTCAAGGAAGAAAACTTTGTGCTTGAATAGTATGGGCTTGGTGGATAGGATTTACTGTAAGGGCCAAACAATCAAATGAACCGTGCCCACATAGACCACTTAAGCCATAACACGAAGCTTGTACACATTTTCCATCTTATATGTTCCGCACAGAAATGAAAGAAAGTTTCTACCTTGTAGATACATATTTTGTCTCTTAAAAACTACTACATTTTGCTCCTTAAGGACATCGAGTCCAAGGGCCACCTCTATCCAGATCCAAGAGATCACCCCACTCGGGGACTATCGTCTAAGGCAAACTCGGGCGGCTCGGGCTGTTGAAGCCGAGGACACAAAAATCAATTACGCGGTGCCCGAACTTTGAAGGCTACGGCCACCCCCATTCAGGGACTGTCGTCCTGGGTAAGACCGGATGGCCCGAGCATTGAAGTCCGAGATAATAAGCCTATTGGGTAATACCCAAACTTAAAAGGCTATTGCCATCCTAGAAACAGCTCGGAGACGTCCGAAACCCGTAACCAAAACATAAGGCCTTCAAAATTTCTAAACCGGTCCAAAGGCTACCCTTGGCAAAATTATAATCTAAAAACTTCTAAGTAAGCACTTTGGGGAAAGCTTCCGATCATACCAAGCCCCCACGAGTTATAAACAAATCACATCGAGAACAAGCCTTATTCGAACCTCCGAACAAGACCTTATGGCTACGTGCTAAGGCATTTGAAATCTTTACAATCGTAAAGAAAAAGCCAAAAGAAACAAACTTGAAAATTGCCAAAGAAAAAAAAGTAAAGCCTTGTATGTATGTATATAAGCCTTTGTAAGGATCTTTACAAAGGCCAAACGACCTCAACAAAACATTAAATATTACAAAAACAAAGAGAAATCTACAAGGCGCCTAAGCCTGATCTTCGCCGGAGCCCCCCTCGTCAACGGGACCATCGGGGTCTTCTCCGCCCTTAGATCCGTCGGAGCCCTCGGAGCCCTCGGAGCCTTCCTCGTCCTCGGGATATGCCAACTTTTTGGCCTTGGCCTCGAGCCTCTTAACGTTTTCGATCTCGACCGTTACGTCGAAACCCCAGGCATGAACTTCCTCGAGAGCCTCCCTTTGGGACTGCCACTTCACGCAATCGGCTATAACTTTCAAGCGGTCCTGGGCTGCCTCAGCTTTGTACTGGACCACCATCTCTTCAGCATCGACCCTGATTATTTCCGCCAGTGACTTGGCTTCTTCAAGCTCCTTGGCAAGGGTATCCCGTTCGGCAGCGGCCGAGCCCAGTTGAGACTAGAGGTCTTCGATTTTTTGGGACCGGACCTCAGCTTTCTCCCTCACTGCTCGAAGTTGGGCCTCCACCAAGGCCAGTTGCTCCCGGGCAGTCTCTTTTACCGAATCCAATCATTCCATTTTGTCGTTCCACTCTTCAGCCATGGCCTTGACCTCGTCCATCTCGGTCGGAGCTGGTCGACCCGGTCAACCTTTTGCTGGACCTGTGGGTTCTGACCGTTAGTCACCATGTCTAACTCTTCATCACTAACTTCAAATATCTTTACCTGTTCCACCAGGTTGGCATGTTCTTTCTGAGCTGCGTCCAACTCGACTAGAAGGTTCTTGACTTCTCCTTCGCGTTGCTCACTGAGAAGCTTATACATCCCTCTTCATAGCAAGCTCTTTGACTTCGGCCTCGAGTTAGCTAAGCTCATCCTGGTACTGGATAAAGGTTTCATGATGAAGCACTGAGGCCTACAAAATAAGGAGAGGAAAAGGCATTAGAGTCATCAAAAATTGGGCCCGAAGATAAAAGAGTGTGATAACACCTTACCCGGTTCAGCGCCTGTTGAGCTTCGTTGAACAAGCATGGCGCGTCCACCTCATTCATTTTTTTCTGGTCATCTTCTTTTACCAGGCACCGGAAGTAACTAGCTATCCCTACAAGAGCGGAAAGAACCCGGGCATCCTCCAAAACGGTGATAACAAAAGATCGCTTCTGACCAGGATCCATGCTCGGAGCGGGGAACCAATTGATCAACCTCAGGCTTAGGTCCAACCCACCGACCTCCGAGGATGGACTTGTCCTCGGCACCTCTAAATCGCCCAACCCGATGAAGTCTTCCAGGGCAGTTGATTCCACACCATCAAAGAAGCATCGGAGGGGATCGTCCGCTCCATGAACCCCTTCGTCGGATCGCTCCTACGTTGCTCGGGCTTCGTCAAACATACACTCCGTGAACGAAGGCGATCCTGAAATCTCTATGACACCTGGCGGGGCAGAGCTGGCGTCTCGACCATCGTCCCTGCGCTAGCCTCGTGCACTTGAGAGAGATTAGCCTCCATCGTTTCCCCCTCGGCTGCCCACCTGCTCCTCAGGAACATACGGCTCATGGGCCACAAAATTTTTGTCCTCCTCAGGCTCGTCCCTGAGTCGGAAAAGTAAGTCCGGATCAGGCACTTGGGAGCTGGAGCTTTCCTTTGGCTTACGAGCCAACCTCCTCCTCGGTTCCTTTTTTTCCGAGCTCGAGGACTTGGGGCCCTCTTCCTTTTCTTCTCTCCGATTGTGGCTTCGGGCTGCCCCAAAATAGAAGAATCGGCGGGCAAATCCTCGTCCCCGACCAGAGACCTAAGCTCGACGGTCTTAGGAAAATCTACAAAAAGGATATAGAAGAAATAAGAACATGACGCTAGAAGAAGAAACCTAACGCAACTTATTCGGAAAATAAATCTTACCATGGGAACAGGCCTCCCAACGGCCCTTCGAGAGTTTGCACCACGAGCACTCGAAATGGAGCATCTGTGAGACAATGCCTTCAATCCACTCCTTTAACCGAGGGACAACATTTGGGACTCGAGCAATAGCTGCACCGCCACGAATACCAATAAGGAAAGAGGAGATGAGCATCAAATCAACATTCAAAGGAAAGTTGTACTTACGTGATGCATTTCACTTCTCGAGAATTGGCCTAAATTCGGCCGAAATCAAGTCCGAGATCCTCCCCGAGATAAAGCGTCCCTGCTAGCCTCGATCGCGGTCTTCATCGATGCTTGAGAATGGGGATTTATTAGCCCGGCGCACGAGCTTTAGCGGTCCCCCTCGGAAGATTCGGGGACTGTATAGGCGGAGTAGATGATCCACGGTGAGCTGACAGGAGTTGATCTTGTTCACAAAAAATCGAAGGAGGATTATGATCCTCCACAATGATGGGTGGATCTGACCGAGGCATACCTCGTACCTCTTACGGAAGTCTGTAATGACTGGGTCCAGCGGACTGTAAGGGGATAAGTGTAAACACTTAGGTATCCCTCAACATGGGTAGTAAGCCTCCTTTGAGTCGGGGACCACTATGTCCTTGTTAAGATTTCGGTGATTAAGAAAATATATCTCGATGCCTTCTCTCACCGACCCTACACCGAAGAGGGCTTCTCAACCTTGAAGTTGTCAGCAACCAAACAACCCCCGGGAATGAACATCTTCAAGGGAGGTTCAGCAGCCGGTTCATCGGTAGCCACGTTAGCAGCGGACCTCTCGAGGTCGACCACATCGGGAGTGGTTTCGTTAATTTTTGCAGTCGGTTGGGAGGTAGAAGGGATCTTTTGGGGAACAGATTTGGAGGTTTTGGCCATTGTTATCTGGAAAAGCTTGAAAGGCATAGAGAAAGGTTGAAAGTGCAAACTCATATGTGCTGGCTTGAATAGAGAACGAGTAAAAATTTTGCAACGTACTGATGAATCTTGAGTAACGGAGGTAAAAATGCTAGAGTATGAAAAAGAGTAATGAAATCCTGAAGGCACGAGGGTAGAAGTTTGGACATAAAGTAAAAAATGAACGAATGTGGGGGTGCTCCGCGACGTTTCGCGTCAAGAGGCAGCCAACCGGCGGCTGGCACGCATTTGAGGTCATAATGACATGACTGATGAGACGTTTCGGGTTTTTTGTCGTTTCTGTCATGGCGTAGTGAAGAAGGAATCGGGGAGCTCATGTCGTTTCTTGTCAACTTACTCTCCGATAAACGAGGGGACTATCTGTTTACGGGTAAAACCGAGCTCATGGTACACCCCGGCTTTCGATACACTAAACCGAGCTAGAGACGTGATGACAAGGGACCAAAATCGAGGCAAGGGTCTCATCGAGTCAGAGTCCGGAAGCATGACGCACACCTTCGAGAATATCGAGGCCATGATCCGGGATCGGTCCAACTTCGGAGAACGTTGTCAGGCAAACAAGCAAAACCAACAGAAAGCCGTAATATCCACGACCGGTCGGATATCACGACGTGGATCTCGGTGCTTATCGATGGAGAACTGGTGATCAGTTAAACAGAAGATTTTTCACCTTTTATAGAATTGTACTTAGGGTAAAACTCCCCTACTACATAAAGGGGAGTCTGATTATTTATTGAACACATTGTAACATGCATCCCAAAGCAATATACTGTTATTTTCACTATTATTCACAGTTCTTATTCTCGTTCATCAGTGCTGGCCATTGTGAGTCCGGATCGAGGGTGGATATTTCATCAAGGCTGGAATTATCCTCCTCACGTGATTTGAATTTACTATATCTTTATTTGTTTAATCTAACGCAATTTATCGTTTGTATCGAATTAATCCGCGTATCCTTAAAACCACTTACAAATTTAATTGTTATCCATTTTTAGGGTAAATATACTCTATTATAGAGGTTAGGACTGCTTGTTAAGAACTGCGTGTGGAAAAGAGTATTGCTAATTATTGTGTCTAGCAAATTAAATATTTATTATAAAATAAAGTAAGTAATAAACTAGTTTATCTGGATCAGAATTATGCTCCAGATAATTTGAGCATAACAGAAATAAAATGCTAGATTCATTAGTTGTATTCATGTAGAGAGGTAAACTTACAATTTACTATTTTCAACAAGTTTCCAATATACTTAGAAAAAAGTAGAAAATGATTTTGAGAATAGAAAAGCGAATTTCGATAGATACTTATTTAGAGAAATGGATTTATGTAGTCGATAGGATAATAACATTAGACTTATACTAATGTACAGATTTCACACGAATTGAACATTTGGATTAATAAGACGCCGAGCTTTGATTAGTTGGTATCGAAAGGTGCAGTAGCCTTATCGGAATTTGTGTTTTTATAGTATATAATTTACACATAATTTTTATTATAAATACGTTACCGTCTGTTTTAAATTTACATGTAGGACAAGTCTTTTACTTGATATAATATCAAAATATTTATTTGAGATGATTACTGTTATTTTGAATGTTCTTACTATTATTTGACATGTTCTACAGTTAGTTGAGATAAGGTTTATTGTTACCAAAATAAAAATATATGATTGGATAAGAACTGAAATGCCCAATACTATTTAAAAATATTTTAAAACTAGCATTTATTGATTTTAAAGTCAAGTATAAAAGGAAGAGACTTTGAACGATCACGTAGCTAACAGGGGATTTGTTAGACCTGGTGCACCTTGTAACTACCGATTCACGTTACAGCTCTCGCTAGTATAAAAGTAAAACTAGCATACTATTACTGATTTTCCTCGAGAATGGACTATCATTATCTTTGACATCTTGCAAAGAGGTCCATTGTTATACCGGTTACATGATCTGTTCATTGGAACCTGCCAAACATGAATATTTTATATGACACAGTATCTACTGGGTTTTTTCCTAATTGTTAATTGAATTCTATTTACATAAGGCACTTGATGATACTGATTATATTTACCATTTATGAAAGGGAATTTTTATGATATTTTCTGATTAATATACTAGCATATTTTTTGATTTGTCCCCAATTAAAAACGATTATGGTTAAGTGTTATTACGCACTGAGCTAGCGACTCATCTCTGTTTTTTTATTTTACAGAGACAACAGCTAGCGCGGGCGAGAATTTCGTCAATTAGAGCGCACTACTGCTAGTTCCTGTTGAACTCTGCACTCATTTGCATGGGCAAAGAATTTATTTATTTAATTGCTAAGTCTTTTCTTTTGAATTTTTAGAGTCGCTCCATATTTATTTTTATTAGTGTCATGAGTATGCATTCATTATTATGGACGAGTTACTAGTATTACACTTTCTTCCCGTATTTTAGAGATGACTTTAATATTATTATATTGAAAAGGGTGGTATTGTTGGTGGAGAGTGAAGACTCACTTTTGGTTAGTTGATGAAGATTGTGACTGGTTTAGGTAAGTTTGGTTGGTTTTTGTTTATTTATGAGAGATGATAGTTTTTGGATATTCCTCCTAAAATAGGGAAACTTCTGTCCATTTTTTTGTAAAATACTGAAGGGTCTTACTTGGGGCATTTGTTCTTATGTGCCGATCTTGATCCTAAATTGGATCGTGACACAACTTATAAAAAAT
This sequence comes from Nicotiana obtusifolia, assembly GCA_002018475.1. Lineage (NCBI taxonomy): Eukaryota > Viridiplantae > Streptophyta > Magnoliopsida > Solanales > Solanaceae > Nicotiana > Nicotiana obtusifolia. The sequence continues at coordinate 75,672 of MCJB01018572.1, read as the reverse complement.
ATATTAAATAGATTAACAATCTCAATTGCACAGTAAGAAAATGCATATTCTAGAACTATGCTATATATGTTGCTAGCCCCAAAAATCAGCTTATGGGTCTGATACCAATAAAGAATTAGGTTAATTTATACTAAATAGATAATATGTAAATCGTAAAAAGAGAACGTACTCTTTCTTGTGTAGCGGAAGCGAAAGACCAGATAAACCACGATGGAAATCACTAGTCGACAATAGTAATCACGGTGTGAAGGAACAACCTCCAATATTACAGTCTAAACCGTAATCTAATTTTAAGAAAAGAGAGCGTAAGAAAAATACGGGATACAATATATTTTATTATACGTTATAAGTGACTTAATATAAGAAATATTACGGTTAACTTTAATAACTCTAATGAGCCTTGACACACCTGTTATGAGTGAACTCATATTTCCTACACGTCAGAATTAAGGAAGTTGATAGGGAAAGGAAATTATTTGTCTTCTTTGAGTAATTAGCTATTTTGTGAAGATAAGTTATCTTGCTACGTGAATTTCAAGTTAATTTGCAGTTCCAATTACGTAACTCTAAAGTGAAATTTGCATATTGTTATTTTCTTATCTACCGACAAGTTTAATAGAAAGGATTGTGGATTTAAGTTTTGACCTTAGGGCCCTTCGTCTTAAGGAGGATATAATGATTGGGGCATGTTCAAAACTGCCCTTTTCTAAAGTCATTATTTAAATAACGTCCCTATTAATTCAATGGGCTAAATTTGCCAGCAAAGAAATAAAAATTGCACCCAGTGGAAATAGAGACAATTTAAAGAGTGACCTCAAACTAAGACCAAATTCTCCAAATAATCCCATAATGTTTAAAAGAGTACTGGGTTGGAAATGAGAGACTCAAACCAATAAATAAAATTGGACCTTTCTTTTCCCAAGACTTTGCTTTCATGTATAAGGTGTTCTTGGGTGGAATTGGTACTAGATATTTCTGGTGGGACGCTTGACCTTAACAGGACCTGTTAGCAATCTTAATATCTGATGAATATGAAGCCCCTAGAGGTGGGGAGATGAGAAAGCGGCAGATTTGGTAATTCATCAGAAAAAAATAAAGAAAAGAGAAGAAAGCCCAATGTATTAGAGTATTTGGTCAAATGGGGTCCCTCTCAACATGAGTTCTCTACATTTTTGCTCTGTTGATACATCTAGAAGAGAAAATAAAAAACAAGCATCAAGTTACTCTATTTGCAAGTAGGATCATTCAAAAAGAAGAAAAGGCAACCCGTTGCACTAAGCTCCCGCTACGCGCGGGATCCAGGGAAGGATCAGACCATATTAGCTGTTATGTACACAGTGCATTTCTACAAGAGGCTGTAACTTGAACCCATGATCTTAGCCACACGACGACAACTTTTACTGTTGCACTAACACTCCCCTTCATATGTTGGGTAACATGTAAACAACCTCACCTTGCATTTTGACAAGAGGATGCACGACTTGAACTCGTGACCTCTTGTCAATAAGATCATATTTAAAAAAAAAGGTAATATCAAAGCTCTGTTAGGAGGACCTGTATATCAACAACCAAAGAATCTCTGGAGAAAGGAGACCTTTGGTTTGTTGGCTTGAAGGGAGAACCCCAGGTATAACCTTTCCATAAAGGATCATGGTTAAAGTACAATATGGATGGATCTTCTATTGACAAATCCCGGAAAGAGTTCATGTGCATTTGTGGTTCGTTATGAATATGGCCATCTGAAGATTTATTGATATAGGAACAGAGATTGAATCGACGAGACAATTTCATCCTTGGGAGAAGAATGCAAAAATAATTTAAACAAAACGAACATCATTACAACAACAAAAGACAGTGGCTAAGAATATTGTCCCTGAATTAATAAGTTGTTCTAGACTTTCTCAATGATTCTCATATAATACAAGTCCAACCTAGATACATTTCCAGCTAAGATCACAACATAACTTTGCTTTCATCAATATACATTTCTGTTAACACCTGGACACATAGCTCATGTTATCCTTATATTAGCCCTCAAATTAGATCTCGCTACTAGTATCTATCAGAAGTACGAGCCATAGGTTAGCCTTAGACGTTTGAACCACATAAAATCAAGTGCAACCTGATAGGACAATCATCCATACCTGCAGCTCCATGATGAAGATTGCATTTTCTGGCTGCTTTTTTTGGAAATGCTTTGTGTTATTATTAATTCAAGACCTTAAAATGGGACGCGATTGATGGTTAATCCGACATTGTTCTTTAGAACTTTTGTGAGGTCTTAATGGGAGCCCAAATGTCAGCACCATTGCTGCTGACTACTCCAACGGTATATGAAGCTGGCACAAGACATAAGCCTTTGCTTCTCAAGCTGCAAGGTTGTGATTCCTTCACAAGAAAACATGAATAAGATTTCAACTTCAGTTGATATGACATAATTGACTGACCATAGAGTTCGAATAACATTGCAATTACGGTCTCATAGAGTTTCCTAATGTTGTAATGAAGGTTTTTTACTGCTTAGATGTCGCCTATTTTCATGCTCGGATGAAGATACAATAATAGCAAATTCAGAAATGGTGCTATCAGGCTCTAACCTGTGTCTTAGACATTGGCATACTTCCGAGGTATGGTGCGCTCAACACCTGAAAGAACCAGGAAAACAAAATGAGGTATTCCATTTTTGGCAGAAACATAAATGAGTTAGATTGAACATAGTATAGTAACTCAATTGAAACTGTCATAACCAAGATCTGGATGAGCTATCAGTAAAAACCATTCGCTTTGACAAAGTATAACCTTCTCTGTTCCACCTTCCGTATAGTAACAGATGATTTAGAGACCACACTGAAAGTTCCAAATCTGTGCGGAACCTTTGCTTCCAAATATAGGACAAAACAAAGGCTCTACATACTTGCATCAACTAGAATGCAATAGTCACAAGTGAACATTCTGAATTCTCAAAGTTCAGCTCTACAATCAGAAAAAGATGCAGAGAAAATGTAGAAAGAGGAAATTACAGAATACGGAAACATGACCTTCCAATCACTTAAATTCTTAGGACATTCTCAGACATAAAATTTAGTACTGGGAGTACTATGAACAAAAGTATATGGTGAGAATCCTAGAAGTTTAATAATACAGATGAAAAACCTAATTACAAACCAAGACATAGAAATAGGGGAAGCTGCGATGACTAGCAACCGAAGTTTATTAGAGGGACACGTGTACATTCATGCAAACAATGCTACTCCAAAATCACACTGATCTTCTAAAACCATATAAAATTCCTAGAAATTAGAGGCATTGATTGGAACATAACCAGATCAACCTCCAACAACTTGAAACTGCTCTTGGAAAACAAAGATGATATATCCTTTCCTAGAACCCTCAAAAAGTTTTAATTAAAGATTTTGCTTCTCCATTAATCTTCACAGTAAGAGTAACATAAAATTACATTCATCTGTAGTAAGCATTCCGAAAATCTAACTTCAAGACCTTCATTGGCCTCTTATTATTTTCAGCATATTAGCTTACTTTGTGTACAAAACTTGTCCAGGCCCCAAAAATGCCCAGACCTAAGAAAAAAATAAAACATCAGTGTGGAAAGATCATCATAACTTCGGAATAGCAAATATAAATACCCAGATTTGCAGTGCAAACACTTCTAGAACAAACTCCATTCCTTAAAAATTAGTAAAAAAGGACTTGAATAACCAAGCAAAAGCATCCAAACAAGTGTGGAAAATAAAAAAGTAGAACTAAATGTTGAAATCAAAGCTGCAGCATAGAAGATCCCAGAACCAATCTCATCCAAGGAGTTGACAAAAACATATGTTACTGATTTGGAAAGAGATAATGACTAATCTAGCACTAACAGCAAGGATCTCTATATAATAAGAAGAAATTATCCAGACAAGATACTCCATTCAGAAGATATTCGTGTTGGAGCCACTAACTTGCTTGTCTTTGATCAGACGTACAGTAATATAGTGCCTATAGAACAAAGGGAAAAAGATGTCGAGAACACACCTTCACTTGTTCATGGAGGAATTTTATGTATCCCATTGCTTCAAAAAGAACAGAAGCCGTATCTGTCTGCAAATATAACAGAAACCAGAATTTTATCCATATGGTGAAAATTTGGTAGATTAGTAAGACTTGGGTGAGCTTGTTAAATTTGAGCTGCTCTACTTGGACATACAAGTGCGAGGGAAAATCTCAATCACTAAGATATTCCACCATTTGGTACCTCAAAGACCATATTCTATATAGATTAAATTTTGCCCTTGAAATAATAGTTCTAATTCATTGCTCAATTCCTGCAGAATGTACCTTGCCATATGGTGACACCAGCTGCTGGAGAGCTACTATTCGTTCACCAAACTTCTCCTTCTTCTCCTATTTCAAGGAAAAGGGCAAAAGGAGAAAAATCTCGATATCAAGAACTCAATGATAAGGGTTGCTGCACATTGCTAAAAAACAGATGCACCAGTTTACAATTTTCAAAAGTATCACACAATTGATTGATATATAACTAATTTCCTCATTGTAAACAAATTTGTGACTCGGAGCAGTCAAACAAATATGTTCAACAACCGTCACATATTTCGGAGACTCCAAGTAGGTAACTTGAAGGAACTATTTTTAGATTTTCTTGGTCAGATTTACTCTTAGCCTTAAGATTAAAAGTCAATCAAAATATTAAATCTTAATTTCAGTGAAATGTATAACACACCAGAACAGTGTTTTTGTTCAGCGAAGAATCTTATGTTCATCATTCAGTATATTACTGCCAACCCATGTTGGAAGTATCCAAGAAACGAAAATTCTCAAATTCCACGAGCTAGTGGAGAATCGACATAAGAGAATGAGTTCATCAAAAATATCTCTGTCCATAAACATGTGCCCCCCAACAACAATAACAGCATTGCAGCAAAAGGAAGGAGAAGAAACCTTGGAGGAAATAGACATATCAGCCTTAAGTCGTTTTGGTGTAAGAGATGTGAGGCTGGTGCTATGCTCAAGGGAAATAGGGCTTCTTTTGTGTTGCAGCATCTTTCCTTCTATTGCTTCAACTCACTGAAAAGTAATAGCAATTCTACTAAAAAGGAAAGAAAATGGATATTAGGATATTAATAGAGACATATAAGTGTTTCAGAAGTCACCCTGTATTCTCAAAACATTGACATAAAGAATTCCTACATAAAAGGAAAGGGAATGGCTATTAGGAAACCAATAGACAGACAAATAAATGGCTATTAGAAGTCACCTTTGTTTTCTCAACGCCCTGAAAGACAGGCTGATTAGAAACACTATCACCTCTTAACAAATTTTGTCAGTAACGTTGCACCAGATGGCCGTTAAAAGTTGAATGATCATAGTGTCTGGTCATAGTGAAGGCTTTTTCAGTAAGGAATTTAACTGAGACAAAACATGTTATAGTAGAAACCACCAAACTAAGGATTTTTGTTTGCAAATGTGAAAAGCTTCCATTTCACATGGTTAACTAGCAAGATTCTTTGGTAGCTGACCAAGAAACACACCAACAATGCTTAAAAATAAAAGAAAGAATATGGAAGTATACCAAGAATATGGAAGGCAAAACTACCATCTTATTCTCTCCTAGAGAATGCATTGATTAACGATTATTGCAGTTATCAATTACTTCTTGCAAGAGATCCTGAAGGCGGAGAACAATTTTAGAATGCCCGGCTCATTCAAGTCTTTGACTTAGCTATCCTTATGATATAAGCACACACCACAGAACCATATTTTAAACATCTCTCCCTTTTTTTCCTTTTCTATCCACAACACAACATCTATTCTTATTGATTAGTTAAAGGACATCATTAAGTGTATATGTAGCCAATATCCAAGCTTTGGTGGACAGAGTTATCCGGTACCTGTGCTGGTGCGCACAAGCTAGCCCAGACATGCAATACTTTCAAAAATAAAACAAAAAGTGTATATGCAGCCAATCCAATCAAACTTCTGGAGCAACTTCAACATGCAATACTTTCAAAAATAACCACGTATCCATCATACCAATTTAAAAAATGCACTGTTTGGTATAAATGGCATTTGATTGTTCAAGAAACTGTCATGGAAGAATAATACATACATTTCAAAGAAAATAAACAATTAAATAGTCCATCATCTGTTTAACATAAACTATGTCAGAATAAAGAATGCATATTCTGTGCTCATTATATAAAACAAACTAAGAGTATAATGAGGAATGCATTAAAAAAAGGCAACTGACAACAGAATCTATGCCTATATAATTGCATAAATTATATTATGCTTAAAAAATTTTGTTCAGTTATTCTGCTAAAGTTAACCAAGAAAAAGTTGGAGATTTTTTGCTACACTATTGATATAATGGATGTCTTTTTTCTGTATTAAATATTCTGTAGTGTGAATAGGGGTGAGAAGAACTGAATTCAAAGAAACCAACTTTAGTGGGACCAACTTCAAGAATTTTAATATTTCATTCATTAAGCATGAAAGCAGCATTTGCGTGCACAATCATCTTTCACAATCAGAACCTTATATCATGCTAATTAAGCTTATTAAAAAGCTACAAGCAACTAACATGACTGTAAAAAAGATCATCTAAACTAAACATTTCAATAAGATTGACTCAAGCATAACCCATCAAACTCAAAACCTTAGAAAACCAAAGAAAACTATCAATTTCAATAGAAACAACAAGAAAATTCTACCGAACAATAAGATGATGTTTAACTAAAAATCCAAAAGAAAATGAATTAATTTTTACACCTAAGCTACACACACACACACACACATAAAGTTCTATTATAATGTCTTTAAAAGTAGAAAATACAAATGTTAAAATCAAAGAGCTTTCAAATACTCACTTCTGCCCTATTTATATGATCTTGTTTGATTGGACACTAAAGTTAAAAGAAATAAAAATATGTTTGATTATAGATCATCTCATCAAGAATAAAATAAAAAATATTAAGTTAAATTATTTTTAAATAAAAAAATTATTATTCTTATCGAACAAAAATAAATAAAAAAATGGTAAAGTTTGATGACCATATAAGTATATAGTTTATAACCATGTCATTCTTTTAAAAAAAATGTTAAAATTAGAGAGTTTTAAGTTATAAAAAATTGATTGACCACAAAAAGAGAAGTATGAAAACAGAGGGAGTACCTCGATTTCGAAATGCACATGACAAAACTCAGAGGATGTGAACTCCACTTCAAAATTACTCAAAACCCGCATCCAAATTCCATAGAATTAACGTTTCAATAAATCCAGAAGAAAAAAGAGAGGCTTTTTTGGCAAAAGGGTTTGGCCTGAGACGATAAAGAATGATGCTAAAGAGAAAAGAAAAGTAAAAAGAGAAGTGTGGAAGGTGGGAAGGGATTTTGAAAGTGCTTTTATACTAGTACTATATGTTTGTGAGTGTGATTTTGCGAAGCACAAAAAGGAAAAGAAAAAAGAGTTCTATTTGACAGCTAATATCCAACCATGTAAGAGGAAAAGGGCGGAAGGAGTAGTTAAATTAAATCTGGATGATGTCAATTCTGTTTTTCTCTGCCTTTAATTTTTTGTATAAAATGAAAATGACTTGTGATGTGAAAAGCATATATTTACTACTTAGTTACTACTCCATTATTTTTGTACTGTTATTAAGAAGAAGAAAAAACCTTTTATCACATTAAGAAGAAGGGAATGCTATACTACAAATGAGATTTAAACCCTTCATCTCAGGTGTGCAAGGTAGGGAATTTATCGAGTAAGCTAAACGTTTGACCTATTTTTCATTATTATTTTAGCTTCTTGGTTGAAATTATTTTATATTTGTTTAACCCTGTGATCATGAAATATCATTTTATTATTTTAAACACTTTGACAATATTTAAGCACAATATTTGAACTTCAAAGTGAAATATTGAAAAAGCGATTTAAAGGTTAACTTGAGTGAACTACTAATTTACAATTGCTTTTATTTCGACAAAATGAAATTCATATGCTAATGTACAACTAACTTGAACAACTTTTTCCACCATGAAATCAAATATTATTTAGAAGATATATTAAGATCTAAGGTCGTCAAAAACCTTGTGGAACACATCTCACACGCGTTCAGCAAAAATCTCTGGAGGCCATTAATCTAAATCCAAGCAAACTACTCAACACGAGGAATCTAATCGGAATTGCAAGCTTTGGTGACAACAAGGGGGCCGTCTAGCCCCATGGAACAATGCTATCGATTGGGATCTTGACCTTCCATTTATGCAAGAGCTCTAGAAGGTTCCACGTATGGAAAGGCGAAGAAGATTCTACAATTGGTGTTCAAGCCAAGCACGTGTACATCTAGATTATTTTTTAACATCTGCTATTTCTCGCCAGCAGAGATAAGTGAACCTTAATCTTAGATAGATGAAAAATTGCCTAATGTATTTTATTCTACTAAAATTTAAACCTGGTCAACAAGATTTTACCTAGTTGATTAACTCAATTCGACATAATATTATTAAAAACTACTATGTGTTGCTATTGCACAATAAGAAATTATTTGTTGATATATATTTTCTTAATTTATTGTTTAATTATGATAAATTTATCCTAAAAAATGGATAACAATTGAATTTATACGCGGTTTTAAGGATATGTGGATTAATTCAATACAAGTGATTAATAACGTTAGATTAAGCAAATAAAAGACGTAACAAATGACCAAACCAATGGTAAGAATGAGTCCGAGCTCGGTTAATGGCTTAACGAGGAACGCGCCTTCGGTTCCGAGCTTGCACTTATGAAGAACTTATGAACAAGAACAAGAACTTTGAATAGCTTTCAGATACATAAGTATATTGCCTTAGTATGCATGTTACAATGTGTTTAATGAATAATAAGCTTCACCTTTATATAGTATGGGAGTTTTACCCTAGGTACAATTCCAAGAAAGGTAAAAATCTTCCTTTCCGCTAATCACTGATTTTCTGCCGATACAGGATGAGATTCGCGCCGTGATATCCAGTCGAGCATGGACATCACGACCCTTTGTTAGTCATGTGTGGGTTTTTGGTAAAGCTCTCCGAGGTCTTGGGACTCGAACCGAACCCGGAGGATGTGGTCCTGATGGCTTCGAGGGCAGGTATTTTGCTCGGGCCCTGATACGAGAGGCTCCTCGCTCTGACTCAAATTCCCTACATTCACGACCCTACTCAGTTTGCCTCCACGGGAAATCGGGGTGCTTACTAGCCTCGGCGTATACAGATAGTCCCCTCGTTTCTTAAAGAGTAGGCTTGCTGAAACGATGGGAAAACGACAAATGCTCTCTGAATCCTCCTACCGTACGTTACGACGATGGAGCCAAAACATCCCATCAGTCACGTCATTCTGACTTCGAACATGTATCGCTCATCGGTTGGTTGCCCCTGAATGCGAAGCGTCTCTTGTTTTTTTATAAAAGCCTCCATCCTTTGTTCTTTTTCTACATTTGACCAAGCTATTACCTTTGATCTTATCATCAAACTTTATCTAAACCTTCATATCTCCATTCTTGTTCTTCAATTTTCGTCGTGGTTTTCAGGTTTTTACCAAGATTTTCTTCAAATCATCATACTTTATTCTTTATATTCAAAACCCATTTTTCCAAAACTTTGCATTCTTTCTTCAAATTTTCAAAACCTCCCCCAAATAACAATGGCCAAAACATCAAAATTCGTTCCTCAACAAGTTGTCTCTTCATCTTCTCAACCGGCCGCCAGTACTGAGGCGGTTGCCCCTGAAGTAGTCGCCCTCGAAACGGCTTCTCTCGAGGTGGCTGCTTACGAACCGGCCCCTGAGCCTCCTTTGAAAGTGTTCATTCCCGGGAGCTGCTCAATTGCAAACGACTTTAAAGTTGAGAAGCCCTCACGCAAACAGGACCGAGATGAAGGATTTTCAAGGGACTATGCTCCGTGACTGGAGATTTTCTTCTCATAGTTCGAAAGGATTGCAATTGGGAGGGCAAGGACGTAGTAGTCCCCGGGCCCGAGGACGCCGTTACTACCCACTTGGAGGGGTACTTAAGTGTTTATACTTACCCCTTCACATTGGGCCCGGTGGACCCGGTCATTCTAGACTTTTGCAAGAGGTACGAGGTGTGCCTCGGACAAATCCATCCATCGCTATGGAGGATCGTAAACCTCCTCCGCTACTTCATGAGCAAGACCGAGTCTCGTCAGTTCACGATCGACCACCTACTTCGATTATACAGTCGCCGAATGTTCCGAAGAGGACTGATCAAGCTTACTCGCCGGGCCAGCAAGGCCCCCTTTTTGAATATCGACGAAGACCGAAACTGAGGCTGGCAAGGACGCTTCGTTCGAGTGAAGACCGAGGATTTGATCCCCTCCCCC
>MCJB01018572.1:12887-65260 GCA_002018475.1 Nicotiana obtusifolia | reverse complement strand
TCCCAGAATACATGCCGTTCCCTGAGAAGTGGAATGTGTCTCGTAAGTGCAATCTCTCTTTAAACGTCAAAATTCTTTTTCTTCAATTTCTCTCTTTAAACGTCAAAATTCTCCAATTAAAGGAATGGATCGAGGGCATCTGTACTAAGATGCCGTACTCCGAGCGCACATGACGCGGACTCTCGAAGGGCCGATGGGAGGCCCGTTCTCATGGTAAGGTCCTCTTCTGAATAGCTAATACCATATTTCTATCTTTCATTACACTAACTCCTCTTTCCCTTTGTTATTGCAGGTTTGCCTAAGACCACCGAACTTAGGCCTCTAGAAGGGGATGAGGATGTGCCCCTGTCCGTTGCTCCCTCCGTTGCTGCCACGGAGGAAAAGAAGAAAAGGAAGATAAAACCTTCGGGCTCCCCCGGGGCTCCGAGGTGAAGAAACCAAAGAAAAGGGTGGCCCGCAAGCCCAGGTGGGGCTCCAGTTTCGTAGTGCGGGATTCCGACTCTCTTCTCCGGCTTAGGGACGAGCCAGAGGATGAACCTATTTTTGTTACCCATGGGACGACTTATCCCGGGGAGCAGGAGGTGTTCGAGGGGGAGACTCATAAGGTCGACCCCTTTCAAACTCAAGAGATCGATGTGGATACCCGGGGTGAGACTCCCCAGGATACCGGCTCTGCTCCAAAGGAAGCGCTCTGTATAATTGAGATTTTGGGGATGCCCTTCTACACTGAGTCCATGCTCGAGGAGGTCCAAGCGAGAAAGGAGAAGTCCAATGAGGGAGTCCATGGTGCAGACGATCCCCTTCACTCCTTATTCGATAGTGTGGACTCGTCTACTTTGGAAGTCTTCTCCGGGCTAGGCGACCTGGAAGTTTCGAAGAAGGACAAATCCTCGAAAGCTGGTGGGCCGAGCTCGAGCCCAAAATTGATCAACTAGTTCCCCGCTCCAAGTGTGGACCCGGTCACAAGAGATCGGTTATACTGACCGTCCCGAAACGGGTTTTGTCTACTCTCGTAGGGATAGCCAGCTAACTCCGATGCCCGGTGACCGAGGAGGACCAGGGAAAAATGAATGAGGTGAATATGCCATGCCTTTTCAATGAGCCGCAGCAGGCACTGAACCGGGTAAGGCATCATTACTTTCCATCGATCTATTGTTATTCATGTTTGATGTTTCTCACATTTTTTGCCTTTTTGCAGGCCTCGGTACTTCATCACGAGATCTTCCTTCGGTACCGGGTTGAAGTCAATCAGCTTGAGCTCAAGATCAAGGAGCTTGCCTAGAAAAGGGACATGTACAAGCTTCTCAACGAGCAAAATGAAGGGGTCGCAGGACGAGTTGGATGCAGCTTAGAAAGAAGCATTGGCCTTAAGGTAGGGGCACACCGACTTGGTGGAAAAGGGAAAAGGTTTTTGAAGTTAGAAACGAGGGTCCGGTTGAAGTAGCTTACAACAATACCTCGCATGTCCGGCAGAAGATCAATCAGATCGACCAACTCCGAAAGGAGATGGACGAGATCCAAGTAATGGCCGGTGGGTGGAAAAGCAAGATGGAACTGCTGGCCTCGGAGAAGGAGACCGCCTAGGCCAAGCTGTCTTCGTTGGAAGTTCAACTTCGGGTGGCAAAGGAGAAGGCCGATACACGGTCTCAGCAAAATGAGGATCTCCGAACACAACTGGGCTTGACCATCGCTGAACGGGATGCCCTTGGTAAAGAGCTTGAAATAACGAGGTCCAGGTTGGAGATAACCTCGGCCGATGCTGACAAGATGGTGGCCCAATACAAAGCCGATGTCGAAGTAGCCGAGGCCCGCCTGAAAAACCATTGTTGAGTATGTGAGCGGCTATCCTAAAGGGAGAACCTCGAAGAAATCTATGCCCACGGCTTTGACCTATCTGCCGAGATCGAGGAGGCAAAAAGACTTGAGGTCTAGGCGAAGAAGCTAGCTGAATCCCAAGGTGAAGAGGGCTCCGAAGAATCCAAAGGCCCCGATGGTTCCGGTGACGAGTCGGGCTCCGACGAAGATGAGGCGTAAATGCCTTAGGATATTTTAGTTTTTGTATTCTGTACATGTTTTCTGTTGAGGCCGTTTTTGTTAGGCCTTTGTAAAGATATTCCGGAATATATAAAATTTTCCCCTTTTGAAAATTTCAAGTCTCTATTATCTTAGCATCTTTTTATGATTGCAAATATTTCTAATGCCTTAGCACATAATCAAACGTAGTAATAAGTCATTTTTCGGAGGTTCGAAAAAAACCTGTCCTTGATGAAATTTTTGCTCGAACCTTTTGAAAACTTGGAGTGACCGGAAGTTTTCCCAAGATGCTTTCTTAAATGTTTTTAGATGTTGCCTTTGCTCAGGGTAATCTTTTAACAGGTTTAGAATTTTGTTGAAGACCTTATGTTTTGATTACGGGCTTCGGACGTCTCCGAACCATTTTTGAGGGTGGTCGTAGCCTTTTAGGTTTAGGCACTGCCTAATAGGTTTTGTGCCCTCGGGTTTCGATAACCCGCGCCACTCAAACTTATTTCGAATGACAGTCCCCGAGTGGAGGTAGCCCTTTGGGATTGGATAGGGGTGGCCCCTGGGTTCGATAGTCTCCGGGTAGGAATAGCCCTTAGGCTCGACGCTTTTAAGAAGAAAAAGTGTGTAATAGCAAGGTAAAAAATTCATTTTATTTCTGTGTGTAACGTACAAGATTGAAAGCATGTAAAAGCTAGTATTATGGCTAAGGTGGCCTACACGGGCACGGTTCACTTTGACAGTATAGCCCATACAATAAATCCTAACCACCGAGCCTAAATTGTTCACGCACGAAGTTTCCTTCCTTCCTTGCTAAGAAGCTTGACCCGAGGGTGATGGCCCTCAATATTCAAGGTCGGTCTTGAGAGGGTTCGGATACTGTTGATGAGACCATTAACTCCGATTTAAAACCAGTGTTCGATTCTAAGTTAGCACGATTTACGGTTGCCTCATTAAAAACCTTATCGGAAAACTTATCTGGGACAAAGCCAGTTTAAGTAAAAGAGAGTGCAACGCGTGCTTTCAAACCTAATAGTCACATTCTCCTTTGGTTGTTTCCTGCAAGTGTTAGTCCGATTCGTAATATTAAAAGAGGTGAATGAGGTCGTACCTTAGCAGTAGTACCGCTTTAAGTGTGTTACGTTCTAGTTGTTCGGTATGTGCACAGTTTCCTGCTTCGAGTTTGTATGAACCCTTACCAGTAATCCCGATAACTCGATGTGCTCCTTTTCAATTCGCTCCCAGCTTCCCCTTGTTCGGGTTCCAGGTTTGCAGTGTAACTTTTCTTAATACCAAGTCCTCGATATTGAAGTGTTAGAGGTTGGCTCTTCGGTTGTAATATCTTTATATCCGTTGTTTCTGGACGGCCAACCGGACTAGGGCGGCATCGCGCCTCTCATCCAATAATTGTAGGCTCGTGCTCAAGGCCTTGCCGTTTGATTCTTCGGTCACATATCAGAAACTGAGGCTCGATTCTCCCACTTCGACCAGTATTAATGCTTCGGCACCGTACACCAATGAAAACAGAGTGGCCCCGGTACTAGATTTCGAGGTTGTGCATTGATCTCGTCCAATTTCACTCCTCTATTTAAGGTTAAAAAAAGGGTTGATGCAATAGTAATACCCAATAAGAGTCAGGGTCGAATTTTGCAGGGAGTTATATGTATGGGATTTAGTAGTATATATCTTAGCGTGTGAGTTTGTCTATTTAAATTTGCACTTCCGCAAAAGTTGATTGTTTTAAAGTTCAATCTAAACTACAATTGCAATTTAAGAAATAAAACTAGAAGATTGTTTTTGTTATTTTTCAAATGTTGTAAAAGGCTTAGGGGTATGACCTTCGCCTAGGTGTTTGCCTAACGGGTTGTAAAATTTAAAGCTTGTTTTATTGATCGAGGTGTATTATAGCTATCAACACTCGGTTACCCACTTAATACCTCTCGGTCAGAGAGTGATTTTGCCAATTTGGCTTTTTCAATTCCAAATGGGTATTGAAAAAAATGGTTGATAAAAAGCTCAAGTCGGGTTTTACTATCTCTAGGTTCAACCCTTTAATTGGGTTTATCAATATCTCGATTGACCCAATTTCTTGCTAGCCAAGTTTTCTAGACTAAGTCTCTCTTCTCGAGTAAAGACCAAGTCAAGTAGGCATGAATTAATGTTTGCAACCATTAATTCTTCAAATAAAAGCAAGAACAAGGCTAAATAATAGACACCCAACCATAAACAAGCAATAAATCAAACACCCATTAAGTTTACACAATAGGGTTGGGTCACAACCCTAGTGAAAATCTAGCTACTCATACTTAAAATGAAAGAAATAGGAGAAGAAATGATAATTAAACTCATATTGCTAATTAAATTGATAAACTTTATGTTCAAAAAGCTCAAAATAGCAAAAACTACTAAAAATGGTAAAAGGAATCGTCTACTGTAGCAACTGATGCCCAAAAATTATCCTAAAAATGTGAAACTTGTCTGTTTATACAAGGTTGGAGATTTCGCACAAAAATTCCCTTTTGGAGGTTCTGCGGCCGCACAATTCCATGTGCAGTCCGCACTTATCTTCAGCTTGACAGGATTGGAAAATTGCGGCTGCATATATCTGAACCGCGACCGCAATAATTGTGCGGTCCGCACTTTTGGTAGGCTTGAAATTCAGGTTCTCTATACTATGCTCTGACCCAGCTTCTGCGGCCGCACAATTCATGTGCGGACCGCACTTTGCACCAATCTCTGATGAATTTTTCTTCACAACCTGCGGCCGCAGATGATATTCTATGGTCTGCACTTCTGAGCTTTTGTGCCTTTTTTGTCCTTGAGTTCAGATTACTCCTTCTTGAGTTGGAGTTCATCTCGGGGGATCATCTTTCGATATTCTTACAATTAAGCACATTTCATCAGTTTTTGGGAACACAATTAAACCCTTTTGGACTAAAACGAAATTTAAAGGGCGCTAATAAGTAGTCAACATCCCTACTTATCAACTCCCCCAAACTTAAGCTTTTGCTTGTCCTCAAGCAAATAAAGTAGTTCCCACCTCCACAAGTTAAGAGCCATTCTAGCAATTCAAAGTGAGTCACTCACACATCAATTGGGACCAACAATTACCCACACCACTTATGAATTATCAATAAGGCAACAAGTTAAACTTTTAAGCATAAACAGTTCTAATGTGACACTTGATCATCATGAGTTGACTTTATTCATCAAGGAAGCCTCTTTCATGTAGGACATTGTGGATCCCAAACTCCTCCTCCTCTGATCTCCGTTTACCTATCTCACTTAAGAATTTAGCATTCAATCCAAAGATTTGTGAAAGGTTCGCTCATCTCTATCAAAAGAATGTCGCAAGTACGGCTTTGAGTACCATAGGATTGCCCCTCATGTAAATCACCACTAATGTAAGCTCACTAATCCCGTATGGCTTTTTTGGAATGTGATGAAGGCTTTTGGACTAAGGTTGGATATGCTATGATAGAACGGGTTCCTTTTTCCTTAAGCACTCCATTTTCTTTTCTCGGCTCATGCTTTGCCAATTCTTTGAGGCATTGTCTTTTCCTTAGGGGAACTAGAGAAACTTAACATCACTGTTTCTTGGTCATGATATTCATTTTCTTCTTCTTTGATTTCTCCATGCTTTGCATCATTACTTTTCTTTGAATCCCTTTCAACTCTTCAACTTATTCACTTTCCTTTTGCATTTTTCTTTTTGTTCTTTCTTTTCTTGCCTTTCCTTCTCTGCTCTGATGACAAGAGAGGGTCACAACACAACGGGTAAAGGCTTGTAACATAGTTATCAAATGAGAAAGGTTTTAGGCTTGAATGGGTTGACTAGGGATAACAACACTGGTGGGCAATGGAAAATCTCAAGCGGATCAAAGAGAGCCTACAATCACTTCCCAAGCCAAGCAAAACTTAAAATTTTGCCTAGAAACACATTTGGGGCAAGTTCTACACCATTAGCACAGGTACTTGGACTTGCAACAACAATATATCACCTCTCACACAGCTGAATTGTTAAAAAGGATAGAGTCGAGGTCCCACAACGACCATATTCAAGATTGAAAATCACTATGGTTTGATTAAACCACTCGATGATAGCCTTAGTCAACACAAGAGTCACAAGGTCACTAACTAGAGATATTTCTTTCCAAAAACTTTGTTTTTAACCATATGCATGTAGTTAAGTGTGTTGGTGCCAAGTGTAGCATGTTTGACTCTTCGATTATGACTCAATTAGGTCTTTTTATTCATTACTACTACTATTATCACCTAAACACCAAAATAGGACTCAATCCCTTAAGAAGGTTGTCACACTATCCATCATTGGGAAGATCCACCCGGTTCACACAGAAACCACCATTGGAAAGAACCGCGGCATTAAGAAAACCAAAGGCTTATTATCCACTAAGACATAAAAAGAAGCTACTAATTCAAAAAGAAGACAAACATAAAGATAAAGAAGCTATAAAACAAAAGAACTATTGAAAGCTAAACGAATACACATAATGAGAGATAAGAGGGAATATATACATAATGAGAAAGAGGAAAAAAATAGTAATAAGTTAATTACAGGCCAAATAGTTATCAAAATACAGAATAATCAGAATGTGTAAAAGAAATTCCACCCCCTCCCCCTTCCCCCCTAATAAAAATAAGCATTGTCCCCAATGCTTAACAACATAAGAGTAAGAGAAGGCTGAGAGTGAAGAGTACTCCTTATGGCTCTATGGCCCTCTCTATGTTCTCAGCAGTGGCATTGACCTCAGCCTCATCCAATTGAATCTCATCATCCTCAAGTCCGGGAGTGGTTGGGTTGGTGAACATCTGATGGACTGCCTCAGCAGTGTCTGGCTCCTGTGACTGGCCAACTGGTGCTGTAGGTGTTGTAGGAGCTGGGCCTGGGTGGTGCGGGTCTATCAACATATTAAAAGGAATGTCTCCGGCTGCTGCAAGCTTTGTAGCCTGGCTCCGAAGCTCGTCCACTAACTTCTTAGATGCTTGCTGCTTTCTCATTTTCTTTACCTCTTTTCCCAAATCTTCGATCACTGCCCCGTGCTGCACTAAAGGTTTCATCAACTTTAGGGGGAATTTGGGTTGCCGGAGAGGATGTGCTGCAACATGACTGGATATGTCAGTCAGCTTTGCAGTAGCTATCTGCATCCAGTTGTGAGGCTCGCTAGTATCTGGGAGACTCGCAGCGCAAGGAGTGGAGTAGATGGCATAGGTACCGTCTTCAAAGCCGAGGTGGGAGGCACTGAAGCTGAAGGTGGAGGCATGACAGCTGCATTGGTAGAAGGCTCTACGGAAGTGGATGGCATATCAGCTGTCTGTACCCACCACCGATGGCTCGTCATACTGGCGTATGGTGGTAGTCGGCTAACCCTTTCTCTTTGGGTTGTGTGCATCCATCAGAGAATACCAAGAGAAGGGCTTCTTTGCCCAAACCTTCGTGTCATAATCTCTGGACTCTACCCGTGCATCCGTAAGGTACTCAATGATGGTGTTGGGATACGGGTAGGAGGTATCATCTTGCCTGGCGATCATTGACATGTTGGCCGACATCACAGCACCCACATTGATCGGGTACCGGGCCATAATAGAGGCGGCTAGAACTGCCTGTGGAATAGGTAGGTTGGTTTCATTCTGGCATGAGTTTAGTCTGCTACATACAAAGGTCTGCCATCCCTTCGCCTCGAAATTTAGGATGTTCCACTGAATAGGAACCCCTGCAGTGAACCATGGTGGTGGCAGCCCCGGGGCTGCAAGAAGCTCAGCTAGCCATGGGCGAGCTGCATCACCTATCGCCAGTTTCTCCAAATACTGTGCCAGCTCAACGTCCTCAAACCCCAAGTAGAAGTTCAGTATGTGCTGGTCGAACCGCACCTTCAGATTTCTCACTTTTGTAACTTTGGGCTCTTTCTTTATGTGTGCCACATTGGTATAGAACTCCAGGACCAAATACTCCTTGGCGTCCACAACTGCCTGGGTGAACCACATCCACCCCTTCCTCTTTCAGAACTATCTCAACACGGCTGGATTATACTTGTCAAGATCTTTAAGCTGGAACTATCACTCAAGAGTGAGCGATCTCACCTGCCACCACCCACGGAAGATGGTGAAGGTAGCTAGACTCAGAAACCGATCCTCCCAGACCTCTTTCTTCTTCGACCTCTCAAGGCCGACAACTGTAGTATCACCCCCTCGGCCATCATTCGGAATATCATCAACAGTAACTACTGGTGCCTTAGGGACAGGTGTAGAAGAGGGCTCTGAAGCCTGACTGGCACTCTCCAAAGCTATGTGAGGAGGGAGGCTCGTCCTGGAGTTGATACCTTCCATGTGGCTGTTGTAGCTGTGATTCGATAGCAGGCTGCTCTTGCACCGAGTCGCCCTCCGATACTTCCCGAATCAATATCATAATACTCCCTTAATTCACCATATCAAAATCACATATAAAATCCATTGCACCGTGCAACGCGATCCCACTATATCAATATCAATCCTTCCTTATTTCACCCGTTGCGGCGTGCAACCTGATCCATAAACAAAATCAATAAGTGCAATGAATTTAACTCCTCAAATCACACGAATCTCTACGATTAAAGAAATATGAAACCAAAGCGATAAAGGAACCTCATACCAAATCAAGCAATGTTACAATTAATACAAAGCAACAAGGCAAGTCATATACATAACAATTAAAATGTACAAGTAAGACAACTAAGCAATTAGCAGTTAATCATGGAAGCATCAAAGAAGCGAGCATTTTAATACGAGCAAAATAAGTGACAAGTTGCAAGTTAAGGCATAGAAAGCCATTAAAGCATGTAACAGTTAAGACAGGAAATAAAATAATTAATGAAATACGGGAAAGCATGAAAACAAGTATTTTGACGTCGTATATACACTCGTCATCTCGCATATATGCTGCTACATATGTAATTCACACAACACATAGCTCAAGGGTTCCTAATTCCCCCAAATCAAGGTTAAACCCAATACTTACTTCGCTCCACAAGCAAATCAAAGCTCAACCAGGGCCTTTCCTCTAGAATCCGCCTCCAAACCAATCAAATCTATCCAAAATCGACTCAATAACATCAAAAAATGCTTGGTTAATCAATTACAATACATAAAGTTAAGGTCTTCGCACTTTTTCCCAAAAATTCAACAAAAGTCAACCCCGAACCCGTTTGGTCAAAACTCGAGATTCGGACCAAAATCCAATTACCTATTCATCATCTATTGCAAGGTAAGTAATTCTGCATATTGTAAGTTAATTATACGGATTCTATAAGGATTTAACATAGAAATTTGTGAGATTTTGAAGAAAAGCTAAAATTTTGTATTTTTGATTTTTACCATGAAATTGGACATGGAATTTGGAATAAATCATATATTTGAGTTCGTAATGTTCTAGATAATGTTTATCTTGGAAAATTTTTGGAATCCAGACATGTGGGTCCGAGGGTTGACTTTATTGACTTTCCGAGCGGAGTTGAGAATTGTTATAAAATAATTAATTATAAGAATTGCAGTATATTTTAACTAAATTGCACATTGTTGGACTAGTTTCGAATCGTTTGGCTTTGAATTGAAGAGTTAGAGAGGCGTTGGAGCTGGTTATGGTACTTCGAAGCGAGGTAAGTCTCCTGTCCAACTTTGTTAGTGGGAAACTACCCCCAAGGTGATGAAATTGTTATGTGCCATAGTTGTGAGTACTACGTACGCACAAGGTGACGAGAGTCCATACGCAGCTAAAACATGTTTATGTCCTGGTAGACTTTGGACTTTACCATGTAATATTTGAACTATTTGGACTCATTCTGCTGGCTTAATTAATTGAAATTATAATTGAACTTGATTTAAAAATATATACATATATATTAGGCTGAGCCTTATTACCTTGAGTTATTTGCAAGTTATTTGAGAAACGGTAAAGATTATACTCACCTTGTGTTCATATATTGTATAGTAATTTCGTGTCTCGTAATTTAATAATTCTTTTCCTTTCTTGTGGAGCGTGCCGAATGCCTCGGCAGGATTATGTACCACACTCTCATGGGAGCGGGTCGTTCGCCTTGGTAGTATAATAGATGCATCTATGGTTCGTGCTGCTCGACCCTCGACAATGTACACGTTATGATGCGTTCGGGCCGTTCACCTCGGCAGTATGATATTCCTTCTAAGATCTAGCCGTACGACCTCGGTATAATCCTGTGTTATATCACTAGCAGTCCGAATATTCGCGAGATTTTCCTTCCATTGATGCCTTGCACATTATATGGTGGTTCCTTATCCATTTGATACTGGCACTTGATATTTCTGAGCTATTGAGATAGACTACGAGATTGAGAAATTTGATACCGTTAAAATAAATTTTGGAAGATTGTGTAAGTTACAGATTAACCTCACTTATTGTTGTACTCTTATCTGTTTATGATTTGCCATATTGATTTATTGGACCACTAGTAAGTGTCGATCTTGACCCTTCGTCACTACTTCTCCGAGGTTAGGCTGGATACTTACTGGGTACGCGTTGATTCACGTACTCATGCTACACTTCTGCACTAAATGTGCAAGATCTGAGAGGTTCATTTAGTGATCATCTTGGCGTGTGGGCGCAGCTGTTGAGGAGACTTTTTGTGAGCTGCATTCCAGGCTATGCATCGCAGTCCACAGAGTCTCCATCGTACTATTTACTTTATCCTGTCTCATTTCATTCTACACGGATGTTGTATTATTATTTTACTCCATATTAAATGCTCATGCACTTATGACATCGGGTTTTGGGATATACTAGGTTGTGCTTATGGTTCTATATATTGTCATCGCCTTTCATTTCCTTCATAAACTACAAATCTTGTTCGTTCCAGTGGATTTAAAAGCGTAAATTTCCTTCCTTATTTAAAATTTATGATTTCAAAAGTAATAAAATGAGTAATTAAATTTATCAATCATCGTTGGCTTGCCTGACAGCGGCATTA
This sequence comes from Nicotiana obtusifolia, assembly GCA_002018475.1. Lineage (NCBI taxonomy): Eukaryota > Viridiplantae > Streptophyta > Magnoliopsida > Solanales > Solanaceae > Nicotiana > Nicotiana obtusifolia. Next base: position 54,245 of record MCJB01018572.1, on the reverse strand, counting down.
GGCGCCATCACGACCTATAGTGAATTTTGGATCGTGACAGCTTAGTATCAGAGCTCTAGGTTCACTTGGGTCTTACGAGTCATGAGCAAGTCTAGTAGAGTCTTGCGGATCGGTACATAGACGTCTGTATTTATCTTCGAGAGGCTACATGGCTGTTAGGAGCACTTCCCTTCAATCTTATGCACGTGAAGCGCTTGTTATCAATTGGGCATCGAGGATTCATAGTGGTACTGCATGTGTGGTGCAAGATGTTTTTCCCTGTGTATTCGGGTAGGCTATTATCGTCGCCTTGCAGAAGGATGTTCTGTCATTTCAACTCAGTATTTGTATTTCCTATTGTATTGAGGCTATGCACAGATTGCTATGATGTTCATCCGTTATTATCACAAATGTTGCTGTAATAGTAGGGTGTTTGTCTATGTGTTGAGGTAGTGAATGACTTGAAATGAGGATCTCTCAGTGCGTGGTTTAGGGGTTCAACGTTTAATTCCAGCGGAGGAAAAGCAATCGGTCTATGGATGTTTAGGCTTGGCTTGATGGAGTAGTGAGACTTGATATTTCGAGTGTGGTGGAACTCTCATGTGTGATGTGGTGTCATCGTCCTTGTTTGAACGCATTAAGGTTCGCTGGTGTTATGTCTTCTTTGATTTGCCTTCGGGGAAGGGTGTTGTGAAATGGTGCCTGAGAAGCGGTTATCAGAGATGTCAGTGTGTGGCGGTTTCAGAATCGAATCGGTGTTTCTAATGCTGATGGCTCGAGGAAGATGATCTTCGAGGAGGCTTAGAGTTGTTAGCAAATTATTAGTTCAGGTGCTATAGAGATGGATTTTGATTTGAGGCAACATTTGGGTAGCGAAGAATGAGGAAGGACACGGTGGGAGGTGTCTCACGGTGGTTGAATTGCTAGCAAGTTAAGTATGAAAAGTAGAGGTCAAGAAGTTGCTTAAAGGAGGTGGTTTAACCTAAGTGGGAGTGGCGGAGTAGCATATGGATTCTGTGGCAGGATAGCCACATGCCTTGAGGAAGTTTAGAGCAATTTGGTAATCATGGTGGGAAGTGACTAGATCTACGGATTTTATTTGGGATGGCGACTACTGTACTGAGGGAGATTGAATATGGCAGGGAGGAGTTTGCTTGAAACAAATAGGGGTGTGAAAACTTGATTATTATCTTTGGGGATGCAAAGTGACATAGAGTTTGGAATGTATTGTCGGACTTTCCGTTGATGTCTATGGGGAAAAAATAGACTCTTACAGCTGGTAGACAAGCATAGGCTCCGGAGGACTTATTAATTTTGTGGCGGTTATACCCTGTGCTGCGTCGTTGAGAGATGTCGGCATGGAATTCCACATGTGGGATATCTCCTGTGAACAGGTTAGCGTTTGCATGATTTTTATGAAGTTTCCGCGAAGAAGTTTTACTTGCTACCTAGTTGAGTCCGAGTATGCGATTGTGGCTGATAAATTCAGAATGTTCGTGGAAAATTTAACAAGAGATTACGAGAAATTTGGCGGGTTAGTGGTGCGAGATCACGTTAACTGAGTAGAAGAAATATTCTTGGGTTATGAATTTATGTGATTGTAGCTTAAAGCTAAGTGGAGGAGCCCACCGTCTGCGATTGGATCGCGTGGTTCTCTGCTTGTGCAGTTTCTGATTATCGATGCATTGGTGGATCATTTATGACTAAGAAAAGAAAACATCATGGGTAATTCGAGCGAAGAACTTGATGAATGTGTGCTATATTTTGCCTTATTGATTCATATGCAGGTTTTGGGAAGACTAAGAGTTTATGCTTCTTGTGCATTTGATGTACAAGGATAAGAATTCATCTGGTTGCTTCTTTGGGAGTGTTCATGTGCTAACAGAGCGTTGGAGTTTGATTATATTCGGAACTAGGTCAGAGTGGGTGATTCTCAACAACAGTCCTAGTGGCTTCACGAATTAAAGTACAATGCCTAAGGATTTCGGGTTCGTCATGTGGTTAAGTATCGAGTTTTTGCAATGGATTATGAAAGGGACTTAGAGTGTTCTATGTTATCATCGGGTATGCGGTGTAGTATTAGAGGAAAGGGGGAAATAGCTTCGGATACGTGGAAGGCCTAATAGAATGGGTGTACCAGTTGAAGATGCTATTACGCGCTTGAGTAAGGTATAAGATGGTTCATGGGTATTGAGACGGTGCGGTCTCGTGATTCAGGTCACTCAAGATAAGTGCTGATTGAGTTAGTTATGTTTTTGAATGGAGCTATTATTATCTAAAAGGCAAGTCAAGAGTAAATTGGAAGAATATGGTTCGGTTAGTAATGGTTTGAATAAGCATGATTGTAGCAATGATTAGTTCCTTCGGTGTGTTAAGCTATACAGGTGATTCGTGGCTGTACTTACGGTCTTGACAGCCACCGTAATTTTATGATTTGGAGGTATTTGATTATAATGGCCTGTTATGTGTAGATGGATCCCGGAAGTGTTATGGTGGTTTAGACCACAACTTGAGGTTTGTATTTCCTGCGGTTATGGTAATTTAGTTGCGCTTTGCCATCGTTCCTCTGAAACACATTGAGTGAAAGGGATTCTAGATGATGAAGTGTTTATTCTATTGGTGGTTCAGGAGTTATGATGAATTCTTGTACTCTCGCGTAGCGGCATGGTAGGTGCAATGAGTGGCATGGAAATTGGGAGTTAAGGATTAAGGTTGCTGCTCGGTGTTGATAAGAATGTCACGAGCTCGGATGAGCGGGGAAAATTTTAGATGCTTAGAGGAAGCTGGTTTTATTTTAGTGTTGCCTGAGAACGGTGTCCTGGGTGAGAGGCATCGTGTATTGATTTGCAGACTCTTGGTTGGCTTTACAGTATTAGTATGGTTGGTGGTGTAGAGGTGCAGACTTTACTACCTGGTGCCGAAGGCCATGGGAGCATATCCCACGGGGAAATTCCCATAAGTGTGACATGTTAGTCACTTGATTGCTAAGGATTGAAACCAAGTATGGAGATTTTTGGTACTATCGTTAATGTGAGAGTTTATGCCTGGAAGGCGCTCTATTCCGTTGGTTGTGAACTGCGAAAGTTTGCTCCGGGTTTGGACGGCTGCTCGTGTGTGTCATGAATTGGGCCATTGTGGATCCTCGAAGGGTTGTTGGCCCAGTGTAGTATGATCACAATCGGCTTGAGGTTCGTTGGTGGGTCTAATGTGAATGTGTGCTCTATGTTAGGTCGGATGCGTTCATTCGGCATAGCATTGCTTACAGAGGAGTCTTTGGGCATTGGATGTTATTCCCGACGTCAGCTATTCCATGTAATACTCTACTGTGCTCGGTGGGTTGTGAGACGGCTTGATTACTCGCACATGTGTTGTGATCTCGTGTAGTTTGTAGTGTTATATGAACAGGATGTCTCTCGAGATGCATGTCATTTATCGTGCCTTAGTTGTGCTGGGATTTTGTAGCTTATGGCACTATGCGTCTCCCTAGAGCCGTATGTTTGCACTTGGCATGCTTGTGGTCGATATTCGTGTATTTCGTAGGTATAAGCATTTTGGCTTGATGGGTACTTCCTTATTTATTGTTATGTGTGGATGGGGGGGGGGCACGTCGCCTCGGGTATGTTGTTTGGATTGGGTTGCCTGCCACAACGGTATCGTGTGTGGATCGGGTTGCACGCCGCAACAGTGAGATGTTGAGTATGGTTCCTTGCATCTATTCTTGTGTATTTTGTTTCTTATTTTCTGAGAAGGGTTCATAGCATCTATTCGACCGTTTTATTCGTTATGCAGTCGGGTAGTTCTTTTCTAGAGTTTGTTTTTCCTTATGTATCATATTCGAGTTTGTAGCTTGTTGGTGCATTGGTGGCGTCGTATGACATTTTTGGCGGTGTTGAGGTGACTTATTGCCCGAGCAGCTTGTACTGGGTGAGACGCGATAATTGGACCTAAAATCAGTGCAATCAAATTTATATAAGGTATATCAAAGAGCAAATGTCGTTATTCAGTTCAAAATGAGGTAATGGTTCTTGTCAGGAGGAGAGACTCCATGATTTGTTGATTCGGTAGGTGGTTATGAGTTTATACACATCTCTTCTGTCATGGCAGTATTGCGAGAGTTGGAACATGGCTTACATGTGTTATGAGGCGTATTGCAGGCATTGGATTCGTGAAACTGCAGTTGTTATGGTCAAAGAATGTTATTTTGGGCATGTGAATTATGCGGTGCATGGTGTGATTTCTGCAAAGGTGCATGATCATGTTTTGGTACAATGTATATTGATTGATGCGGTGTTTGTATGTTAGAATCGGGTCTCGTGGAGAATTCCAGATGATGGAATTTGGTTCTAAGGCTTGTTCGCTAAGGTTATAGGGAGGATCTTCTATCTGGCTTGAGCTAATGTGCTCATATGGGTTGTGGGATTACAGGTAGGTGCACAAGGTGTTAAATAGTCATTTTTGGACAACTCCGGAGCAGTTCTTGGCACGTTCGAGGACGAACGTATATTGTTGAAGGAGAATGTAACAACCCGATCGGTCGTTTTGAGCTCCAGCACGCCGTTCGACAGTTTGCGGCCTTGAGTAGCTTCATTGCATGTATTGCGACTTCTACGTGTGGTCGGAATTGGATTTTGGGAAGTTCAGAGTTGATACGAAAGGAAAATTCTAATTTCGGAAGCTTTAAGTTGGAAGAATTGACTATGGTTTGACTTTCGAGTAAACAACTTCGGAATCGGGATTTAAAGGTTCCAGTAGGTTCGTATGATGATTTCAGACTTGGGCATATGTTCTGGTTGAGTATTGGGCGGTTCGGAAGCATTTCGGCGCTTATTGTGGAAGATTAGCATTTTGAAAGTATAAGAATTTCTTAAGTTTGATTTGAAGTGGACATTGGTGTTATCAATGTCCGTTTTAAGTTCCAAGACTTGGAATAGGTTCGTATCGTGATTTATGACTTGTACGTAAAGTTTAGCATCATTCCGGAATGATTAAGTATGAATCGGACACGTTCATCGAAGTTTGAAAATTTGAAAATTTAAAGAAAGTTTTCGATCGTCGATTCGTAGTTTTGATGTTATTTGGCATGATTCGAGGTCTTGAGCAGGTTTGTATCATGTTTTGAGACTTGTTGGTGTGATTGGACGGGATCCCGGGTGCCTCGAGCGTGTTTCGGGATGGTTTCAGATCATTTCCCTATGATTTGCTGCTGCTGATGCTGGTTCTGGTGTCGTTCATCGCGAACGCATTATCACGAACGGAAGAAGAAGTTTGGGCTGCTGGAGTTTTTGTTCATCGCGAACGCGACACTAGGGTCACGAATGCAGAAGGGAACCTAGGGTAGCCTACACGAACGCGACAGGCCGGTCGCGAACACGGAGAAGGAACGAGAGTTGGGTCGCGGAGCCATTTAGCTTTCACGAACTAGAAAGGGGGGTGGGGGTAGTAGGCATCACGAACACAACATGAAGTTTGCGAACGCATAGAGTAAATTTGGAGGTAGCAACTTTTTGCCTTCGCGATCGTGAAGGTGCTCCTGCAATCGCGAAGAAGGACGGGGCCTGGGCAGATTGTTTTAAGTCGGGATTTTGCTCATTTCTCTCATTTCTCTCTTGGTTGGCCGATTTTCGGAGATCTTGAAGGGAAGATTTTCATCATCTACTCCAAGGTAAGTAATTCCCGTATATTGTATGTTAATTACACGGGTTGGATTTAACATGAAAATGTTTGGAAATTTGTTGGATTTTGAAAAAAACCTAGAATTTAGTATTTTTGGATTTTTACCACAAAATTGGCCATAGAATTTGGAATAAATCATATATTTGCGTTCGTAATGTTATGGATAAAGTTTATCTTCGAAACTTTTCTGAATCCGGGCACGTGGACGGTGGGTTGACTTTATTGACTTTTCGAGCGGAGTTTGGAGTTGTTATAAAATGATTAATTATAAGCATTGGAGTATATTTTGATTGAATTGTACATTGTTTGACTAGTTTCGAATCGTTTGCCTTTGAATTGAAGAGTTAGAGAGGCGTTGGAGCCGATTATGGAGCTTTGGAGCCGATTATGGAGCTTTGGAGCAAGGTAAGTCTCCTGTCTAACTTTGTAAGGGGGAAACTACCCCCTAGGTGATGAAATTGTTATGTGCTATTAGTTGTGGGTGCTACCTACGCACGAGGTGACGAGAGTCCATACGTAGCTAAAGCATGTTTATGTCCGGGTAGACATTCGACTTTACCATGTAATATTTGAACTATTTGGACTCATTCTGCTAGCTTAATTAATTGAAATTATAATTGAACTTGATTTATAAATATATACATATATATTAGGCCGAGCCTTATTACCTTGAGTTATTAGCAAGTTATTTGAGAAAGGGTAAAGGTTATACTCACCCTGTGTTCATATACTGTATCGTAAGCTCGTGTCTCGTAATTCGATAATTCTTTTCCTTTCTTGCAGAGCGGGTCGAACTCTTCGGCGGGATTATGTACTACACTCTCTAGTAAGTGTCGATGTCGACCCCTTGTCACTACTTCTCCGGGGTTAGGCTGGATACTTAGTGGGTACGCGTTGATTTACGTACTCATGCTGCACTTCTGCACTAAATGTGCAGGATCTGACAGGTTCATTTGGTGATCATCTTGGCGCGTAGGCGCAGTTATTGAGGAGACTTTTTGTGAGCTGCATTTCAGGCTACGCATCGCAGTCCACAGAGTTTCTATCGTACTATTTATTTTATCCCGTCTCATTACATTCTAGATATATGTTGTATTATTATTGTACTCCTTAGTAAATGCTCATGCACTTGTGACACCAAAAGTGCGGACCGCACAATTATTGTGCGGCCGCAGAAGAAGAGCTGTAGAATCGATATCTTTGACACTTTGCTTAGGAAGTATGGTGTCACTCATAACGTTACAACTCCCCATCATCCTCAAGCTAGCAGTCAAGTGGAAGTCTCCAACCAGGAGATAAAGAGTATCTTGTCTAAAGCAGTGAATGCTAACCGGATGGATTGGTCAAAAAAGCTTGATGATGCACTATGGGCTTATTGGACTGCTTTCAAAACTCCTATCGAGATGTCTCCATACCGGTTAGTGTTTGGCAAAGCTTGTCATCTTCTTGTGGAACTTGAGCACAAAGCCATATAAGCTTTAAAGAAGTTGAATCTTGATTGGGATGCAGCCGCTAAGTTGTGAGTTGCACATTTGAATGAATTGGATGAGTTCCGGTACCATGCATATGCAAGTTCGTCCTTGTACAAAGAAAGAATGAAGTATCTTCATGACAAATATATTCGAAACAAGGAGTTCAAGGTGGGCGATCTTGTTTTGTTATTCAACTCATGATTGAAGATGTTTCACGAAAAGCTGAAATCCAAATGGAGTGGTCCCTTTGGAATTGTGCGTGTGACACCTTTTGATGCATTGGACATGAAGAACAAATATGATGAGGTATTCCAAGTCAATGGTCACTGGGTGAAGCATTATTTGGGACAAGCTGATGATGGCCACGTGGTGGCAGTTATTCATTTGAAGTGATGGTAATCTGAGTCGTGCCGCGACGTTAAATTAGGCGCTTCTTGGGAGGCAACCCATGTTTTCTTTTTCTTTTCTTCTTTTGTAAATAAGTGTTATTTTGTGCTAACTAACTTTGAAGTGTGTTGCAAGAATGAGTGTGCTTTACAGGAACTGTGCTCAGAAAATTGGCTAACTGTGGAAAAAGTGCGGACCGCACATGTATTGTGCGGACTGCATAATTAGGAGTGCTACAGCAAAAGGCAACTGCAGCCGCACAATTCTTGTGCGGACCGCACCACTTGGAAAGAAAAAATGCAAACTCTATGAAGTTTGGTCTGTCAGAGAAATGGCCAATATGCGGCCACACATCAAATTCTACCGTCCGCAGTCAAAATCAGCGGTCGCACCACAAATTTTGCGGACCGCAGATCAACAAAGGCTATTGAGCCTTCAGGTAAAGAGTGCGGACCGTAGAAGGAATTCTGCGGCCGCACTCCTCCTTTGTTCCCCAAATCTGCCCACAAATATAAATAGTAGCTTAAGGCTACCATACTAAGTTTTTCCCTCTCTGAGCACTCCAATTTTTAAAACTTGAAAATCATCTATTCAATCATCTGCCATACTCCATCCACATCTGTGATCATTTAGTTGCACTCCTTCATATCTGGTATGCTTCAATTACGCATAAAATTTTTCAATTTATTTTTAGTTTAATTTGCAATCATTTGTCAATAGATTTCAATTTTACTACCATGTGGGGTTTAATTTGTAATGGGTCAGTTGCAAATTGTTTTGTGGGAACTGGCTAAATTGATTGGCATGCTTAATTGTTAATACGATGTTGAATTTGTGCAAAACTTGAAAACTTTAGAAGTCTGATCGATTTGGTTCTGAAATATGCGGCCGCACAAGAAATTGTGCGGTCCGTAGAAGTAGAGAATATGGTTCTTTGTTCAAGCATGATTCTGCGGTGCACTTCAAATTATGCGATCGCAAGTTCAAATTATGCGGTCCGCACAACCAGTCTGCGGCCACACTTGTAATTGTGCAGACCGCACTTCCCCACCCTGCACTCATGTTCTACACTGTGTTATACTGTCTGTTGGACGTTGAACCACAACTAACTACTGCTATTGCTTATTAAGAAAATGGTTAGATCTCGTGGCCGCGTTGACACTTCAAAGGAGAGGGGTAAACCTTCCAGAGGTCGAGGCAAAAGCACTTTACCCCTCACCCTCCAGAAGATAATCACGAAGAAAGTTACAGCAGACTGAGGAAGACAGCCTGAGCCCTCCAAATCTAGTTCATATGCCAATGAATTTTATATGTTATTCTTGTTATTGATATGGTGAAATAAGAGAGGATTGTGTTTGTACGGTGGGATCGGGTTGCGCGCCGCAACGATAATGTCTTTTGTATTCTTTGTTGTATTGTGTTAGCTTTCGGTGCTTTCATATGAAATTTTGAGTACTGGTGTTTCTGGCTTTACTAATTTTGAGGATTGAGTTTATTTTCATTAGTTAACTGCTTTACTTTTTCCACGTTACTTTTCTATTATTATTATTATACTGCATACAGGTTATTGTAAATGGCGCGCCTTAGCCTCGTCACTACTTCGTCGAGGTTAGGCTTTGCACTTACATAGTACGTGGGGTCGGTTGTACTCATACTACACTCTGTACTTCTTGTGCAGATTTTGGAGTCGGTCCTAGCGGCGGTCAGTAGATTGCTCGGATTGATTGGCGGATTGGAGAGGTATAGATGCTCGGCATTTGCAACCCTGAAGTCCCTTTCTACCTTATTCTTGTTTATTTAATTTCAGTCAGTGTTACTTTTTTTCAGACTATTATCTGTATTATTCTAGTCGCTCTTGTACTTGTGACACCAGTTCTGGGATTGTATCTGGATATTGCCATTATTATGATTTTTTCACTCTATTTCAATTATATTTTAGTTATTTCAACTTAATTGGTATCAGTTAACTTGATTTGTTAAAAATGGATAAAAACTATTCTAACATTGGCTTGCCTAGTAAGTGAAATATTAGGCGCTGTTACAGTCCCGAGGGTGAGAATTCCGTGTCGTGACACTTTTGGAGTAATTGATTCTCATGGAGGCATAAGAAACACTCTCATGCAGTGGTGGTTGATCAAACCTGCAAATAAAGTACACTCCTTTTTACTGCAATGCTTGCCATCTGTGATTTGCTGGAAGCTATGGAAAGCAAGGTGCACCTATAAGTATGATGGGGTAAAAAGTAACTCTTTCAAAGTTATCACTCAAGTTATTCATCTATAAGATGCTTATTTCATCAATGTTTCCTTCTCTTAATCTGGATGGATAATGGCAGAATGCTTGTGAACAATTGAGAAACTTTGGCCTAGGTTAGATATACAATGTATCAACTGTGATAAACCTATTAAATTTAAATTGAACACTGATGGATGCAGTAAAAGAAATTCAGGAAATGCAGGTGGAGGTGGCATATTGAGAGATGATAGGGGAAATTTGGTTATGGCATATGCAGAGTTCTATGGTAAATACTCTAATAATATGGCAGAAGCAAAAGCAGTTCTAGAAGGAGTTCAATAGTGAATGGACAATGGGTATACTAAATTTATGGTAGAATCAGATTTTATGATAATAATTGGAATGATCAATGGATCAATGGCAGCTTCATGCAAGTCAAGCATATTATCAAGAGGATTAATGAACTTAAAATGCAAGGGAACTTCTCTTTTCGACACCGGTTTAGTTAGAGTAGTGAATGTTATAGCTGATTATTTAGCTAACCTCGAGGAATATACAAAGCATAATTTCTTCTTCACACAGGATTTAACTCTTCCTTTAAGAGTTAAATACTATAGGAAGAATGACATTGAAAGATTACCATGCTTCAGGATTAGAGCACAAAGGAAGAACTTCACTTTTGATTATGGTTAAATTCATGTTATTGGTTGTCCAGGTTTTAACCGCCCTTTTGCAAGAAAATCAAGTTCAAATTGTAAAGGAGGAGTCCTTCACTTTTAATTTTCAACACAAATATTTTATTTTATCATCTAGGAGGCATATTTTGTACAAGGATGAAATTCACATCTTACATGTAACACAAAGGGGTTTAGACAAATATCCACCCCTTTCCTTGTAATTGTATAACTTTTGGAGTAATGTACGGGTTGGGGTCTGCTTAAACCCCATCAATTTGATGGAATTGACAGGAAAAAAAAAAGTGTCACAAGGAAATTTGACTGTTGGGTCATTTTTTCTGAGCACACAAAGTTTAGTTATCTGAATAAGTATAATAGTTTTGTAATTTTACTATTATAATGGATTAAATTTAGTGACCACACTAAAATTAACCCTTAAACTGTTCAACACCCACCCGTGCCACCACAACCTAGTTGAGCACATTAGTTCGAGCCAGACTGAAGATCCTCTATTTTATTTAGTCAATATGCATTATAACCAAATTTCAACCTCCGAATTTCTCTACAAGACCTGATTCTAACATACGAATACCGTATCAATCTCCACACGCTGAACCCACAATTGATGATGCACCCATGCTGACATCACACAACGCACCGCTCACCTCATTTGCCCAAGGCAACCTCCTCCAAGCATAACAGCTGCAATTCACTAACCCGATGCTTGTAGTATACCTCATAACACATATAAGCCCGGTTCCAATCCTCACAATACTACAGAAAGAGATGTGCAGGGACTCATAACCACTAGTCAGATCAATAGCTCACGGAGTTTGTCCGCTTGGTAAGAACCGTTACCTCATTCTAAACTGAATAGTGACATTCTCTCTTTAATACACCTTGCATAAATCCGATCGCACCGATTTCAGGTCCAATAACCTCGTCTCACCAAGTACAAGCTGCTCCGGCAATAGGCCACCTCAAATACTGACCAATAATCTCATATGACGCCATCAACGCGCCAACAAGCTACAACTTGAATATGACACATAAGGAAGAATGAACTCTGGAAAAGAACTACCTAGCCCCCGTAGTGAATGAAACGGTCGAACAGACGCTAGGAACCCTTCTCTGAGAATGAGAAACAAAATACACAAGAATAGATATAGGGAACCGTACTCAACATCTCACTGTTGCAGCGTGCAATTCGATCCACAAAGGATACTGTTGCGGCATACAACCCGATCCAAACATGATACTTGTGGCGACGTTCTATCTGATCCACACATAACAATAAATAAGGAAGTGCCCATCAAGCCAAAATGCTTATACCTACGAAATACCCGAATATCGACCACAAGCATGCCAAGTGCAAAAATACAACCCTAGGGAGACGGTTAGCGCCATACGCTACAAAACCCAAGCACAACTAAGGTGCGATAAATGATCTGCAACTCGAGAGCCATCTTGTTCATATAACAACACAAGCTACACGGGACCATAACGCATGTGCGAATAATTAAGCAGTCTCATAACCCACATGGCACAATAGAGTATTACATGGAATAGATGATAATGGGAATAACATCCTACGCTCGAAGACTCCTCAATAAGCGACACTATGATGAATGAACACATCTAACCTGATGTAGAGCACACATTCACCTTAGGCCAATAAACGGACCCCAAGCTGCTTCCGTATACTGGGCCAACAACCTTTCAAGCATCCATGATGGCCCTATTCACAACACACACGAGCAGTTGTCCCAATTCGAAACAAACTCCCAGAGTTCAATACCAAAGGAATAGAGCGTTTTCCAGGCATAAACTCTCATAGTCGTGATAGTACCATAATCTCCATGCTTGGTTTCAATCTTTAATAATCAAGTGACTACCATGTCACACTTATACAAATTTCCCCGTGGGACACGCTCCCACGACCTTCCGTACCAGGTAGCAAGGTCTGCACCTCCATACCACCAACAGTACTAATGCTGTAAAGCAAATCGAGAATCTGCAAATCAGTACACAAAGCCTCTTACACAGGACACCGTTCTCAGGTGACACTAAAGAAAATACCAGCTTATTCTGAACATCTAAATTCTTTACTGTTGTTCGATGCTACTTCTTTATTCTTGGATCTTGAATATCACATTATCGTAACCATTTATTGCTGCTCAAATAGTATCTGTGATATCTCGCTACAAAACCAGTTAGTACATCTTTTGGATATTAATATTGACTAAGATTAACTCTATTTTATTAATAAAATCTGATTGTTTAAACGTAGATCTAAATTTTGGGTCAAACACCATTATAATCATATCGTATTCAAGAAGAGTATAGATTCTATGATCCGGTAATAATAATAATAAAATTATACTAGTGAAGGAAAAGGTTTCCAGAACTTAGTGCCAAAATAAATATAATTCAACTTCTCCGAAACTGAAAAACTTTTGTTATGGATGAAACTGATGTGTAAAACTAAAAAAAGAAAAAGAAAGAAACATTACTTACTCAGCCATTTTCCTTGCAAAAAGTTGTTGGACGCCCTTGTAAATTTTGGATAAAAAGCTCAATATTACCTTTACAAGGTGAGGTGTTTTGTCTTGAGATGCTGGGATTATTCGGAGGATTGACATTGAGAGCATTCAGTCAATAATGATGCTACATCTTGAAGTACTCAATTGTACAGTTTGTAAAGTGTAGTACAATGACTTTCAGGTGTCGCTTTCCTTTTTCCATGTTCAGAAGGGAATGATGATGGCAGAAAGACAACATATCTACATACAAACCACATAGTATAAAATACATGCAAAGACAAATTATATTAAAATTATATAAAAATAGTATTTAAGTTGTATGTTATTATAGTTGTATTAAACTTGTAACAATATTAGATGAAAGTTGTAGATAAGTTGTATATTGTATAATTAGTTGTACGAAATATGTATTTAAGTTGTATGTTATTATAGTTGTATTAAACTTGTAACTGATAGAATATAAGCATATAAACGCAGCGTAAGCAAGCACCCAAGATCATATTTTCACATGTAAACTAGACAAATACGAGATTATAACACTAACCTTTTGAAGCTGTTGCACAAGTCTTCAATAGCGTCCATGCTCACCAGGTCTACGATCTTCTGCTGTGTATCCTGAAGCTCTATGAACGTAATACTTGAGTGGCAAGTATTCGGCTAAAGAATGAATAATTCCTTAGGGTTGAATAGCTTTCTATATATACACACGTTTTTTAGGGTAAACCCTAGTAAAAAACGTGTAGCATTCTCCTAGCCCACCAAGGATACTATTTTTCCTTTTAATTTCCTTATTCTAGAATATTTAGGCACAGCAGGGACCACAGATTTAATAACGAGGCTTCTTATTATGGTATTAATTCGGAATACCATATGAATTAATCCTACCATAATAAATTACAATTTATTCCACTAGAAAACTGTAATTGCACTCCTCTGTTTAATTTCGAAATCATTCATTAAAAACTTATTTAACTCCTCATGTTAAGATTACAGACACCAATCAAATAAATTAAATTACTGACAATTTAATTCATCGACTAATTTAATCCTTTATACTTCCATTTAACTTATTTCATGTGACGGATACAAAATCCACCTGCAGGGTTTTCACTTGAAAACTTATAAGCATACATAAAGGGGCATCATCAATCTCAAGGTCAAGACACGGTATCTATCAACAAATTGTTATTTCACAAATGCACTTTGCCATTATCCAATTTACCAGGAATACATTAACTCGCAGTTGAGTTGTACCTTTTAATAAATCAAAATAATGAACGAAACACATTGATCATAACAATCATATCAAGATTAAGAGTATAAGAACATTCAATGAGCTAGAGAGGTAGTTTTATATATTTAGCACAAAAACACTTATCTCTACTTGGTCTGTCCAATACACAAAAATGTACTAGCATAAGAAGTTGGAACTGAACCATTCCCATAATCAAGATAGAATATATATTTTAATCTTATGCTACAATTATCAAGATACTTTGCCCAGTTTCATCTTTGATTGTGAACATTAGCTTTACAACTTATAAGAACCGACAATTTAATCTTCCGCGCATGAGCTAAAGCTCCATACACTAAATCGTCTACTATATAAGTAAAGGGCACACATATGAACAAATGATCTATTTAAATTAAGACTTCATGGAATTGAATAAATAAATAAGAATTGTTCAAAAAAAAACATAATACTATAATCAAACTGCATGATTGATAGTATATCCTAACAATCTCCCACTTAGACTCATAACCATGCATCTACAACTCTAATACCCATTTCTTCTAGATGCTTGTCAAAAGTCTTCTGCGCCAAGCTTTCGGTAAAAGGGTCTGCCAAATTGTCCGCTGATGGAATCTTCAAAACTTTTACCCCTCCCCTCTGAACAATGTCACGAATTAAATGATATTTACACTCAATATGTTTACTCCTCTTATTGCTTTGTGGTTCCTTCGAGTTTGCAACCGCACTACTATTACCACAATAAAGTATAATTGGTACTTGTACTGAAGGGACAACACCAAGCTCTTTCAGGAAGTTCCCGAGCCAAACAGCCTCCTTGGCAGCCTCAGAGGCAGCCACATATTCGGCTTCCATGGTAGAATCAGCAACACATGATTGCTTAATACTCCTCCAAGATATGGCTCCTCCTCCTAAGGTAAACACATGTCCAGAGGTAGATTTTCTAGAATCTCTATCTGACTGGAAATCTGAGTTTGTATACCCAATGGGTACAAGATCTCTTGAGTGAAAAACCAACATATAATCCCTAGTCCTTTTCAGGTACTTGATTATATGCTTAACCGCAGTCCAATGTTCTTTCCCAGGATTAATCTGAAATCTGCTAACTATGCCAACATCAAAGCAGATGTCAGGTCTAGTACATAGCATTGCATACATAAGACACCCTACAGCAGAAGCATAAGGGACCGCTTTCATCTTCTCTATCTCATCAACCGTATTGGGAGACTGATCCTTGGACAGAAAGATTCCATGCCTAAAATGAAGGAATCCCTTATTGGAATCTTGCATGCTAAATCTGGCGAGAATAGCATCAATATAAAGTGCTTGAGACAAGTCTAATGTCCTTTGCTTGCGATCTCGCGTGAGCTTGATCCCAAGGATATAAGCCGCTTCTCCCAAGTCCTTCATATCAAAATGTGAGGACAACCACTCCTTGACTGAATTCAACATGCCCACATTATTTCCTATTAGCAAGATATCGTCTACATACAGTACCAAAACTGCTACTTTTTCTCCATCCCATTTTTTATAGACACAAGACTCGTTTTCACATTGATCAAAACCGAAAGTCTTAATCGACTTGTCAAAACAAGTGTGCCATTCCCTAGATGCCTGTTTCAATCCATAAATGGATTTGTTCAACTTACACAGCATGTGCTCATCACCGCTTTTCTTGAAACCATCTGGTTGTGCCATATAAATGCACTCATCAAGACTTCCATTAAGAAAGTCGTCTTGACATCCATTTGCCATATCTCATAATCATAGTGAGCAGCAATAGATAAGAGGATTATTGATTTAAGAATGGCTACCGGTGAAAAAGTTTCCTCATAATCGATCCCTTCTTTCTGAGTAAACCCTTTCGCAACAAGCGTTGCTTTAAAAGTTTGCACTTTTCCATCCACTCCTCTCTTTTTCTTATAGATCCATCTACAGCCAATAGGTTTGACTCCCGCAGGTGGTTCCACAAGAACTCAGACTTTATTGGAGTACATAGACTCCATTTCAAATGTCATAGCAATAATCCATTTTTCAGCATCTATATCCTGTAGTGCTTTGTCGTAATTTAGAGGTTCTGTATTAGTCTCTTCAGGGATCCTATCGTAAGATTCTCCCAAGAGTAAATACTGAGAAGGTTTTCTAATAATTCTCCCACTACGACGAGACACTACAGGTGCATTTTCATCCACGACATCATCATGAAGAACTGAGTGCTCAACGTTATTCTCCTCACCTTGTGGTGCCAGGATTTCATGAGCTTCTTCTTCAATTGCAGGTTGCTCAACATTACTCCTACTACTTTGGGGCAGCAAGATGTCGAGCAATGCCTCTTGTGTGTCCTCTTGCCTATTGACATTCCTCCCACTACGAGAACGCAGTGGTAAATCAATACTGGCTGCCGGGATATGTTTTGGAGATGGATCTTTTGTTATTTCTTTGCTCAATTCCTGTAAAACAAGTTTGCTTCTAGGAACATGGTTTATTAAATAATCCTCTTCCATAAATTTGGCATTTGTTGTAATAATCACCTTCTTTTCTTTTGGACAGTAAAATAAAACTCCCTTTGTTCCTTTTGGATATCCAATAAAAATTCACACCTCTGTCCTCGATTCCAATTTATCTGTTTTCCTTTCAACACATGTGCTGGACAATCCCAAACTCGAATATGTCGCAGACTAGGTTTGTGCCCAGTCCACAATTCTGCTGGAGTTGAAGGTACTGACTTGGAAGGAACCAAATTCATAATGTAATTAGCTGTTTCTAAAGCATATCCCCAAAAGGATGAGGGCAGGTCGGAATAACTCAACATTGATCTGACCATTTCCATAAGGGTTTTATTTCTTCTTTCTGCTACACCATTTTGTTGTGGTGTTCCTGGAGCAGATAATTGAGACGTTTTTCCACAATCTGATAAGTATCTAATGAATTCCGCAGAAAGGTATTCACCACCGCGATCAGATCGCAATGATTTGATATGTTTATCATGTCGTTTCTCCATTTCTGTCTTAAATTCTTTGAATTTCTCAAAGCACTCAGACTTAGGGCGCAACAAATAAATATATCCCTATTTGGAGTAATCATCTGTGAAAGTCACAAAATACTCAAACCACCTCTTTCTTGTATATTCGTAGGTCCACACAAATCGGAATGGATTAATTCTAACTTATCACTGGCTCTATTTTCTTTTGAAGGGAAGGGTCTCTTGGTCATTTTTTCTTCTAAACAGGATTCGCAGGTTGGTAGTGCCTCCACTTTCAATGAACTCAGGGGTCCATCAGAAACCAACCTTGAGATCCTATTTATATTTATATGACCTAGACGTAAATGCCATAAATAAGTTTGACTCAATTCAGAAATACGCTTCCTTTTACGTGGCAGGTCAATGTTATTTAGCTCTTTGGGTTGTTGCACATCAGGAGAAATATCAAGTATAAACAGATCATGTACTCTGATAGCAGTGTAGATAAAAAGTCTATTGTACTTAATAATAGCAGAGTTATTAATAAAAAAGACATTATAACCAGCATCGATTAATCTCGAAACTGAAAGCAAATTCCTTCTAATGGAAGGTACATATAAAACGTATTTTAAATTCAAAACTCTATCACTACTAAACTCAACTCTAATATATCCTAATGCTAAAGCTGGTGCTGGTTCTCCATTGGCTTGAAAAACGCAAACTTCGTTCTCACTTAACCGTCGCGTTTACTGAAACCCCAGCAAAGAAGTGCAAATATGATTAGTGGCTCCCGAATCTACACACTATGACATGGTAGAAACAGCAGCTAAACAAGTTTCAACGACATTTAAATATGAGTTACCTTGCTTATTCATCTTAGCCAGATAGGCGGGACATTGTTTCTTGTGGTGCCCGGGCAGCTTGCAGTGATAACACTTGCCCTTAAGCTTGCTTACACCACCAGCAGCACCTCCGGGTGCCACAACCTTGCGAGCCTTTTTCTTTTTTCTATCCGTCTTTCGGCTTAGGAACTGAACCTTTCTCAATAGTCATTGCCACAGCAGGGGCTTGTTGCTTGATAATGGACTCTCCGCCTGCAGCTCATTCAACAATTTCGCCAGTGACAAATCCATTTTGTTCATATTGTAGTTCAAGCAAAATTGCTGAAAACTGTCAGGCAGAGTCTGCAGGACCATCTCAACTTGAGATTCCTTATCAATCACAACTCCAAGTACCTCGAGTTCGTTCAGAAGACTCATCATATCAAGTACATGTTTCCTAACCGAAGATCCTTCAGCCATCTTAGTGTTCAAAAGGGCTTTCATGGATGTCTGTTTAGCCGCACGATTTTGCTCTCCGAACATCTCTTTGAGATTTTCAAGCATATCGTACGCAGACCCCATTGACTGATGCTGATGTTGCAAAACATTCGCCATGGAGGCAAGAATGTAATATCACGCCATTTCATAAGCCTTAACCTATTTATCATAGGCCTTAATCTGGTCTTCCGAAGCATCCTCTCCAGGTTTTTCTGGGCACTCATCAATCAGCACAAATTTGTAACCTTCAGCAGTTAGGACAATATCCAAGTTTCGTTTCCAGTCAACATAATTCGAACCCTCTAACTTGTTTTGGTTCAGAATAACGGTAAGTGGGTTGAAAGAAGACATGACTAATCTGGGAGATATAAACATCAAATAGATCATTAGATATGCTGAAAGAATAATAAAATTCAAACCACACATCACACATAAAACTATGCTTACCGCACAGTTAGATTCGATAGGGAAACTTAACTATCCATGCAAAATATATGAGTCATGCCAGATATATTACCCCATAAAAATCAGAACCAACTCAGATGGAGAGTAAAATGATAATTTATATTAGGTAGATATCAGATTAAATTATCCCTAATTCAATTGAACCAACGTGTAACTCAGTTGGAGAGTCAAGACAAGTATCAATTAACTAGGGATTACAACACAGTAATTAACCATAATGAATCTATCCGATGGGGAGGAAGACCTATGTCAACACATAAACTAATTATATTACTGCTACATACAATGGAGACCATAGAGAATGAACCCTAACACCATTATTTGTTAAAATAAAATATTTTCGTTAACAAAATTTTTTCTGAAAACAAAAAAATGACCAAAAATCCATCTAAACGACCCCAAATGGCCAAAAAAGTCCCTTGATCACAAATAAGTAGTGTGTATTGTTCAGTGGACCGTTTTCGATGAACCTACCAAATTTCAGGTCAATCGGAGTTCGTCAAAAAAATTTAGAATTCCAAAACTATGACCATTCGGTAAAATCGGTTTTGTCACTTAGGGTTTCAAAATAAAATCAGATACGATCATATCACATATTATTTATACTGCTTCTAAGAATATTCGTGATTCCAGAAATCATAAACTGCATAATCAATTTCGTTTTTCATAAAACATCATTGTTTCTAACATGACAAACATGCATTCAAAAACAACACCAATTCTAGGGTTTCTGTTTCATGAAGTAACATATTATTTATACTGATTCTAACAATATTCGTGATTCCAGAAATCATAAACAACATAATCAATCTCTTTTTTCATAAAACATCATTGTTTCTAACATGACAAACATGCATTTAAAAACAACACCAATTCTAGGGTTTCTGTTTCATGAAGTATTACATTATCTAGTTAGATATAAGACGGCTCTTGATGCCAATTGATAGAAAGGCATATAAACGCAGCAGAAGCAAGCACCCAAGATCATATTCTCACATGTAAACTAGACAAACATAATCAAATACGAGATTGTAACACTAACCTTTTGAAGCTGTTGCACAAGTCTTCAATAGCGTCTGTGCTCTCCAGGTCTACGATCTTTTGCTGTGTATCCTGAAGTTCTATGAACGTAATACTTGAGTGGCAAGTATTCGGCTAAAGAATGAATAATTCCTTAGGGTTGAATAGCTTTCTTTATATACACATATGTTTTAGGGAAAACCCTAGTCAAAAACGTGTAGCATTCTCCTAGCCCACCAAGGATACTATTTTTCCTTTTAATTTCCTTATTCTAGAATATTTAGGCACAGCAGGGACCACAGATTTAATAACGAGGCTTCTTATTATGGTATTAATTCGGAATACCATATGAATTAATCCTACCATAATAAATTACAATTTATTCCACTAGAAAACTGTAATTGCACTCCTCTGTTTAATTTCGAAATCATTCATTAAAAACTTATTTAACTCCCCATGTTAAGATTACAGACACCAATCAAATAAATTAAATTACTGACAATTTAATTCATCGACTAATTTAATTCTTTATGCTTCCGCTTAACTTATTTTATGTGACGGATACAAAATCCACCTGCAGAGTTTTCACATGAAAACTTATAAGCATCCATAAAGGGGTATCATCAATCTCAAGGTCAAGACACGGATTCTATCAACTAATTGTTATTTCACAAATGCACTTTGTCATTATCCAATTTATCAGGAATACATTAACTCGCAGTTGAGTCGTACCTTTTAATAAATCAAAATAATGAACGAAGCACATTGATCATAACAATCATATCAAGATTAAGAGTATAAGAACATTCAATAAGCTAGAGAGGTAGTTTTATATATTCAGCACAAAAACACTTATCTCTACTTGTTTGTCCAATACACAAAAATGTACTAGCATAAGAAGTTGGAACTGAACCATTCCCATAATCAAGATAGATTATATTTTAATATTATGCTACAATCATCAAGATACTTTTCCTAGTTTCATCTTTGATTGTGAATATTAACTTTATAACTTATAAGAACCGACAATTTAATCTTCCGCGCATGAGCTAAAGCTCCATATACTAAATCGTCTACTATATAAGTAAAGGGCACACATATGAACCAATGATCTATTTAAATTAAGACTTCATTGAATTAAATAAATAAATAAATAATTGTTCCAAAAAAAAAATATAATACTATAATCAAACCGCATGGTTAATAGTATATCCTAACAGTAAAAATATTAAATGAAAGTTGTAGATAAGTTGTATATTGTATGATTAGTTGTATATGTATTTAATGTGTATGTTGTTGTATCAAATTTGTACGTTGTTGTAGATGTACCAAATTTGTATCAAATTTGTGCGATATTTATATTTTAATTTGTATGCTGTTGTACCATACATTCTTCTTTTCTTGCTCGATTTGTTAAAGAAGGAAAAATAGATAATGACTTCCAAATCGACTCATTTTGAACCGATTGGTGTTTTTCTGAACTGAAAATTTTGGATATTAATCGGGTGTGAAAAACTTGCGGTGGAGAAATTATATATTTCGCGTTCCACCATTGAAAGCGTCAGTGGTTCTCGTTCTTTTAGAATTCGAATTTCATTCGAAATTTAAAATTTGTTTGAGAGATCAAATAGCTAATTTAGTATGTCTATGAAAAGTTCCCTTTCGAATTTCAAATATCTAATATTAAAAATGTAGCCAATTTCTTAATACAATGACCCAAAAGTAAGGGTGTCCATACGTGGGATTGGAATTATATTTGAACCAGAGACTTTGAAGCGTTTCAGGTGTCCTTATAAATATATTGAACATGCAAGAAAATATACTGGACACTAATTCTATGCAAATCACTTCATTAAAAAAATGACTTCTTTTTCTCTCACTTGCTTACCAAATAAATGAACGTACATTATTGGATAGCTAACAAGATATTTTAAGTAAATATATGCCTAGTGCTCAAAATTTAAACAAATGTAAGGTAAGCAAATGAAGCTATAGCCATGGAAGACCATCCAAAGGAGGTAGTAGTTGATGATGATGAGTTGTTGTTGTGTCGCGCAACACGAGCTAATGGGACGAATGTGGTAGTTGTAGTTCTACTACTGCCACCACCAGAACCACTACTAGTCTTAGTTCCACGACTGACCCCGCCAAAGCTAGCACCACGAGCAACGGTAGGTGTTAGGAGGATGAACATAATGATAGAAAGCACTAGCACAACTTTCATAATGTTCTTCATAATTTTTTTGTTCAGATAAGGCTTGTTATACTATCTAGTCGGATTTGATCTTGTTATTGTCTTTCTTTGGATGTAAGAGAAAAGTTTGGATATTAAGTAGCAACAACTAGGCTTGTTTATTTATAGTGTGGCCTGGATAGGGAAAGTCCATAATTGGAATAGCCACCGGTCATTTTCTCATTAAGTAGAAAGGCGCGCAATTTGGTTATATGAATAAATGAAGGCAATTTGGTTAGAGAGGAGGTAGGAACTTTATTTGACACGCTCTGAAGAATTCGCCGACGGTCCAACTAGAGGACTAGGAAATCAATATGGAAAAGAATACACTGAGTTTGCCTCTTTTTTGGATCGGATGTCGGACAAAGCTTATCCATGTCAAAGTAGCCATAGCCAAATATTTCTTTAGCCATACCGAAAATAAATGAGTACAAATAAAATAGCTTTTGAATGATTTAAATCCTTAAAAGAATAATTTAGGCATGAGTGAAAATTTTAACAAAGACGAGGTAGGAGAATTTTTCATTCACAACTCTTGAATCTCAACCACAAGAAAATTATAAATCAAATTTGACTAGACTAAAAAATTCTATTCCAATATGAATTTGATAAACAAAATCCTAACTACACATGAAATTAAATAAACACTTAAATATCAAATCTTAAATAACTTAGAATACTCTTGGTTTAATTCCATATCCTCCTTTAAACCAAGATGTTCAAATTTGATCATGCCTAATATTTTCTTCAACTTTATGAACAGCTCCAATTTGGTGGCTTTTATGAAAATATCAGCAACTTGCTCTTCAGCATTGCAATAATCAACGACTATCTTCTTATCTTGAACCAAATCACGAATAAAGTGAAGTTTGACGTCAATGTGTTTGCTATGCTCGTGTAAAATAAGATTCTTTGTTAACTCAATGCACTTGTTATGTGATGACCCGATCGATCATCTAGAGTTTTAAACCTTAATTATGTGTTTTGAAACCTCAAATATCTCATTTTAGCCTTCCTCGATTTACGTGCGAGTGGGTTCGTATATTAAAAATTGATAAAATGTAAAATTATACCTTAAAAATTTATTTGAGTTGATTTCGGTCAATGTTTTGAGCAAATGGATCCGGATTCATATTTTAACGGTCCCGGTGGGTCCGTATCATGATTTGGGACCTGGACGTATGCCCATAATCGAATTCGGAGGTCCCTAGCTCGAGTTATCGCATATTGTCGGAAATTTGAAGTTTAAAGGTTTAATGAATTTAAAGATTTAACCAAGGTTTGACTTTATTACTACCGGGTCTGAATTTTAGTTTCGGAGCTTGGTATATATTTATTATTATATTTATGACTTTTTTGCTATATTTGGAAAAAAATGGAGTTAGTTTGATGTGATTCGGGCGTCCGGTTGTTAAAATAGAAATTCTCAAGTTTCATTGAAAATTTCATCTGATTTGGAGTCCGATTCGTAGTTCTAGGTGTTATTTTGGTATTTTAATCGCGCGAGCGAGCTCGTATAATATTTTTAGACTTGTGTGCGTATTTGGTTTGGAGCTCCGACTGCTCAGAGGAGTTTCGGATAGCCTACGGACCTTTTGATCTTTGAAAAATCTGGTTTTTAAGCTTTAGCTGTCATCTGGTGTGTTGTGCTTCGCGATCCATTCTCGCGATTCCGAAGCCATTCTCACGATCGTGAAGGGGATCTGGGACTGGGGAGGATTTTGTTCTACGCGAACGAGAGACCTTGGTTGCAAACGCGGAGCATTGGGGGGGGGGTCTGCTCTTCGCGAACGTGTAGCGTTAGATAGGCTGGGCAGGGGAATTGAGGTAACTCTACGCGAACGCGAGCCGAGTCTCACGAACACGGAGGTGAGACGGGCTAGACCATCGCGAACGCGTGGAGTTACTCGCGATCACGTAAGCCAGTTAGGCCATGCTCTTCGCGAACGCATCAGGTTTCATGCGAACGCGATGAACACCTGACGCCAGTGATTTAAAACAGTCCCAAAGTGGGCATCAGGTTTTATGGGCTATTTGTGATAATTGAGTATTGTTTTTGAAATTGAGGTTCGTATTGTGGAACATTATTGACATAAGGTTTATTCTTGCTTATTCTATCTCCCAATTGTTATATGTTCATTGTTACATGGTAAGGGAGAGTGTTAAAGCACGAAGGGTGATGCTGTGCCGACTATTGTTGCAATTATTTATCAATACATAGTGAGGAAGAGAGATAAAGCACGAAGGGTGATGTCGTGCCTTATCTGTTGTTTCATGATGAAATTGAGAGCAAAAGCACGAACGGTGATGACGTGCCGTATTTATCATTTTATGGAGAGATTGAGAGTAAAAGCACGAAGGGTGATGTCGTGCCATTATTACTGTTTCATGGTGAGGTTGAGAGTAAAAGCACGACGGGTGATACCGTGCAGCTTTTATTCATTATGTTTATCTGTTTCATTGGCTAAAGGTTTATTGACTGTTTCATATTATCATTTTCTATTGTAGTTACCGTATCTTGTAACCCTTTTTTCATGTCCCCTCCCAATAGTACATGTTTAATCTTTATTTATTATTATGTTGTACGTAGTTTTTCATCTATACATGTTTAATTACGTGGGTGTCCTTTCATAGCCTCGTCACTATCTCGTCAAGGTTAGGCTCGACACTTACGGAGTACATTGGGACGGTTGTACTCATACTACACTTGGCACTTCTTGTGCAGATTTTGGTTCTGGTCCCAGCTGTCCGTGTGAAGCATCAGCTTGGATTAACTCAGTTGGAGACTCGAGGTAGATTTACTGGCGTCCACAGACCTTGAAGTTCCCTTCCTCTTTCCTTATTACTGTTCATCTCATTCGAGACAGTTGTATTTATTTCAGACTCTATATGTAGAACCTCTAGAAGCTCGTGTACTTGTGACTCCAGATACGAGTTGTACTGGATATTGGATTATTATGCTATTTCGTACTTTATTTTGGGCTTCATTTCTGTTTAATTGGTTTAATTGTTCAAAGTGTTTAAAATGGGTAAAGGAATTACTCTAACGTTGGGTTGCCTAGCAAGTGAAATGATAGGCGCCATCACGGTCTCGAAGGTGAAAAGTTGGTATCGGAGCATTAGGTTGCCTAGGTCTCATGAGTCACGAGCAAGCTAAGTAGAGTTTGGAGGATAGGTAAGGAGACGTCTGTACTTATCTTCCAGAGGCTATGGAGTTTAGGAACAAATTTCACTTCTATTCTTCTCCGTCGTGCGATTTTATTTTCTCATTGATAATTGAACTCTTCTATTCTTGTTCTCTCGAGATGGCGAGAACACGTACTGCATCTTCAGCTGGACAGCAGCTGGAGCCCCCAGTGGCAGCTCCTACTAGGGGCAGAGGACGAGGACGAGGTCCCCCCATAGGCCTAGGCCGAGGCAGAGCTCAGCCTAGAGCTCGAGCAGAAGCAGCAGTAGTGGAGCCTCAGGTGGATTTTGATGAGGAGATTCTAGCTCAGACTGTACCTGTTAGACTAGCTCAGTTTCCGGAGGGGTTCATCGCCACCCTAGTACTTCAGGACGCTCTAGTCCGCTAGGTGGGCCTTATGGAAAGTGTGGCCCAGGCCGGCACATTTCCTGTGGCACCAGCCATCTCTCAAGCTGGGGGAGGAGCACAGACTCTCGCCACTCACACTTTGGAGCATATGGCTCCCCAGTATCAGACTCCAGCATCCCCGCCAGCTAGGGTAGTTCAGCCGGTTTTTGCGGCATAGATTGGTGATAGGCCCCCATGTCTTCTAAGGGCTTATTGAGATTGGATAAGTTTACAAAACTCTTCCCAATTCACTTCAGTGGTGTACCTTCTGAAAACCCATAGGATTATCTTGATTGCTTCAAGGTGTTGCGGAACACGGGTATAGTTGAGACAAATGAGGTCGATTTTGCTATGTTTCAGATGACGGGTTCTGCCAATAGGTGGTGGAAGGATTATGTATCGACCAGACCAATGGGGTCGCCTGCTCTTACTTGGGACCAGTTCTCTCAGCTATTTCTAGAGAAGTTCCTCCCAATCACAGTGAGAGAGGATTACCGCAGGCAATTTGAGCGTCTCCAGCATGGCAGTATGACTGTTACTCAGTATCAGACCCGTTTTGTGTATCTAGCCTGTCATGCTCTTCTTTTTCTACCTAATAAGAGAGAGAGAGAGAGAGAGAGAGAGAGAGAGAGAGGGTGAGGAGTTTTATGATGAACTCACTCTTCTTATCAGGCTATAGATGGCCAAGGAGACCTGGAGTGAGATTTCCTATCAGAAAGCTGCTAATTTCGCCAGGAGGATCTAGATGGTTCATGCGCAGGAGAGAGGGGAGGGGTCGGATAAGAGGCCTCGTCATTTCGGTGGGTTCAGTGGTGCCTCGTCTGGAGGCAGGGGTACTTTTGGCAGAGTCCATCCTCCCAGGCCGTTTCACTCAGCGCTCCAGGCATCCCACAGTGCTTCAGGTAGTCGCGGCCCTCATATGTCTCATTTCAGCCAACTAGCATATAGTGCACCACCAGCTCCTATTAGTGCACCTCCGCTCCAGATTTTTTAGGGTGGTTACTCAGTTCGACAAGGTCTGTTTCAGGGTCAGCAATCATGGCAGTCGAGGTTCTGTTATACTTGTGGTGATCCGAGGCACATTGCTAGATTTTGCCCTCGGGCACCGGGCAGCTCACAGCAGTAGGGTTCTCGTGCCATGGTCCAGGCGCCGGTTGCTTCACCTCCTGCTCAGCCAGCTAGATATAGTGGTCAAACACCTAGAGGTGGAGGTCAATCCATTAGAGGTGGAGCCAGCAAGCTAGGGCCCGTCCTAGAGAAGTAGTTCAGAGCAGAGGGGCCCCGCTCGATTTTATGCTTTTCCAGCTAGACTTGAGGCTGAGTCATTTGAAGCTGTTATCACATGTATTGTTCCAGTTTGCCATAGAGATGCTTCATTTCTATTTGATTCGGGCTCTACTTATTCCTATGTGTCATTTTATTTTGCTTCATATCTGGTTGTGCCTCGTGATTCTTTGAGTGCTCCTGTGTATGTGTCCACACCTGTGGGAGATTCTATTATTGTAGATCGTGTCTATTTTTCGTGTGTGGTTACCATTGGGAATCTCGAGACTAGCATAGATCTTCTACTAATCGATATGATAGATTTTGATGTCTTCTTTGGTATGGGTTGGCTGTCACCTTATCATGCTATATTGGATTGTCACGCCAACAAGGTAACCTTAGCCTTGCTGGGGTTGCCTCGATTAGAGTGTATGGCCATTCTACCAGGAGGGTTATCTCTTATGTGAAGGCTTGACATATGGTTGAGAAGGGGTGTCTAACTTATTTACCTTATGTCCACGATTCTATTGCGGAGGTTTCTTCCATGGATTCAGTACCATTGTTCGTGAGTTTCCAGAGATGTTTCTTGCAGATTTTCCAGGGATGCCACCCGACAGAGATATTGACTTCTATATTGGTTTGGCTCCAAGCACTCAGCCCATTTCTATTCTGCCACCCATATGGCCCCGTCAGAGTTGAAAGAATTGAAGGAGCAGTTGCAAGATTCACTTTATAAGGGCTTCATTAGACCTAGTGTCTCGCCTTGGGGTGCACCTGTGTTGTTCGTTAAGAAGAAAGATGGATCGATGAGGACGTGCATAGATTATCGGCAGTTGAACAAAGTCACCATCATGAACAAGTATCCCTTGCTGATGATTGATGACTTATTTGATTAGCTTCGGGGTGTCAAGGTCTTTTCGAAGATTGATTTGAGGTTTGACTACCATCAATTGAAGATTAGGGCATCCGATGTCCCATGACATCTTTTCGGACTCGGTATGGGCATTATGAGTTCCTAATGATGTCATTTGGGCTGACAAATTCCCTAACATCATTTATGGATTTGATGAACCGGGCGTTCAAGCTCTATTTGGATTCCTTTGTGATTGTGTTTATTGATGATATCTTGATCTACTCCCGCAGTCGAGATGAGCACGAGCAACATCTTCAGATCGTACATCAGACTCTAAGAGACAGCCAGTTATATGCCAAGTTTTTAAAGTGCGAGTTTTGGTTGGACTCGGACGCTTTCTTGGGGCACGTTGTATCGGTAGAGGGCATTCAGGTAGATCCTAAGAAGATTGAGGCATTTCAGAACTGGCCTAGACCCACTTCAGCTATGGAGATCCGGAGTTTCTTGGGTTTGGCGGGTTATTACCGTCAGTTTTGTCGAGAGGTTTTCATCTGTAGCAGCCCCATTGACCAGGTTGACCCAGAAGGGTACCCCATTCATATGGTCAGACGAGTGTGAGGCAAGCTTTCAGAAGCTCAAGACTACTTTGACTACGGCACCAGTGTTGGTATTTCCCACAGGTTTAGGATCTCACACGGTGTATTGTGATGCATCTCATATTGGACTCGGTGTAGTATTGATGCAGGATAGCAGGGTGATTGGATATGTGTCGCGGAAGTTGAAGGTTCATGAGAGGAATTACCCTGATCATGACTTATAGTTGGCAGCCATTGTTCATGCGCTAAAGATTTGGAGTCACTATCTTTACAACGTGTCGTGCAAGGTATTCACGGATCATCGGAGTCTACAGTATTTGTTCAAACAAAAGGATCTCAATTTGAGGTAGAGAAGGTGGTAGGAGCTATTGAAAGACTGTGATATCACCACCATCTTGTATCATTACGGTAAGGCCAATGTGGTGGTCGATGCCTTGAGTAGAAAGGCAATGAGTATGGGCAGCCTTGCATAAATTCCAGTAAGTGAGAAACCGCTTGCATCAGATGTTCAGGCCTCGGCCCATCAGTTTGTGAGGTTAGATGTTTCAGAGCCCAGTCATGTTCTAGCTTGCACAGTCGCTCGGTCTTCCTTGTATGGGCGCATCAGAGAGAGGCAGTATGATCACCCTCATTTGCTTGTCCTTAGGTACATAGTGCGGCACGCTGGTGCCAAGCAGGTTACGGTTGGAGGTGATAGAGTTTTGAGGATGTCGGGTCGTATTTGTGAGCCGAATGTAGATGGACTTCGTGAGTTGATTCTTGAGGAGGCCCATAGTTCCTGGTATTTTATTCATCCGGCTGCCGCCAAGATGTATCAGGACTTGCGGTAGCATTATTGGGGGAGAAGGATGAGAAAGAATATAGTTGCATATGTAGCTCGGTGTCTATATTGTCAGCAAGTAAAGTACGAGCATCAGAGGCCTGGTGGTTTGCTTAAGAAGTTAGAGATTCCTGAGTGGAAGTGGGAGCATATCACTATGGATTTTGTTGTTGGACTCCCACGGACTCAAAGGAAGTTCAACGCGGTATGGGTCATTATAGATAGGCTGACCAAGTCAGCGCATTTCATTCATATAGTAGTTACCTATTCTTCAAAGTGGTTGGCTGAGATCTGTACCCGTGAGATCGTTCGCCTTCACGGTGTGCCAATGTCTATCATTTCTGATCGAATACGCAGTTCACCTTGCACTTTTAGAGGGTAGTACAGCATGAGTTGGGCATGCAGGTTGAGTTGAGCATAGCATTTCACCCTCAGACGCACGGACAGTTCGAGCGCACTATTCAGATGTTGGAGGATATGCTCCGCGCTTGTGTTATATATTTCAGGGTTTCTTGGGATCAGTTTTTGCCACTTGCGGAGTTTTCCTACAACAACAGCTACTAGTCGAGAATTCAGATGGCTCCCTATGAGGCATTTTACGGGAGGCGTTGCCAATCGCTAGTTGGATGGTTCAAGCTGGGGGAGGCTCGGTTGTTGGGTACAAATTTGGTACATGATGCCTTGGATAAGGTCAATATTATTCAGGATCGACTTTGCAATGCTCAGTCCAGGCAGAAGAGTTATGCAGACCGTAGATTTCGTGATGTTCCATTCATGGTCAGAGAGAGGGTGTTTCTCCGAGTTTCACCCATGAAGGGTGTAATGAGGTTCGGAAAGAAGGGCAAGTTAAGCCCTAGGTATATCGGTCCCTTTGAGATTCTCGAGAGAGTGGATGAGGTGGCTTACAGGCTCGCATTGCCACCTAGTTTATCAGCAGTCCATCTGGTGTTTCATGTGTCTATGCTCCAGAAGTATCACGGTGATCCGTCCCATGTGTTAGATTTCAACTCAGTCCAGTTAGACAAGGATTTGACTTATGAGGAGGAGCCAGTTGCTATTTTAGCCTGGCAGGTTTGACAGTTGAGGTCAAAGAGCTATCATTCAGTTCGAGTGCAATAGAGAGGTCAGTCGGTCGACGCAGCCACTTGGGAGTCCGAGTCGGACCTGCAGAGTAGATATCCACACCTTTTCTCCAGTCCAGGTACTTTTATATGTTCGTTCGAGGATGAACGGTTGTTTTAGAGGTGGAGAATGTAATGACCCGATAGGTCATCTAGAGTTTTAAACCTTAATTCTGTATTTCGAAATCTCAAATATCTCATTTTAGCCTTTCTTGATTTGCGTGTGCAGTCCGGGTCTTTTCCAGAAGGCTTTTATGTTAGAAATTAATAAAATGTGAAATTATACCTTAAAAATCCATTTGAGTTGACTTCGGTCAGCGTTTTGAGTAAACGGACCCGAATTCGTGTTTTGATGATCTCGATGGGTCTGTATCGTGATTTAGGATCTGGGCGTATGCCCGGAATCGAATTCGGAGGTCCCTAGCTCGGGTTATCGCATATTGTCGGAAATTTGAAGTTTAAAGGTTTAATGAATTTAAATACTTGACCAAGGTTTGATTTTATTGCTATCGGGTCCGGATCTTGGCTCTGGAGCTTGGTATATGTTCATTACTATGTTTATGATTTGTCTGCTGAATTTGGGGGAAAACGGAGTTAGTTTGATGTGATTCGGACGTCTGGTTTTTAAAATAGAATTTCTTAAGTTTTATTGAAAATTTCATATGATTTGGTGTCTGATTCGTAGTTCTAGGTGTTATTTTGGTGTTTTGATCGCGCGAGCTAGTTCGTATAATGTGTTTGGACTTGTGTGCATATTTGGTTTGGAGCCCCAAGGACTAGGGGGAGTTTCGGATAGCCTACAGACATTTTGATCTTTGAAAAACCTGGTTTTGAGCTTCAGTTGTCATCTGGTGTGTTGTGCTTCACGATCGTGAAGGGGATCTGGACTGGGAAGGATTTTGTTCTACGTGAAAGCGAGACCTTGGTCGCTAACGCGGAGCATTGAGGGGTCTACTCTTTGCGAACGCGACCAGTCAAACGTGAACGCATAGCGTTAGATAGACTAGGCAGGGGAGTTGAGGTAACTCTACACGAACGCGAGCCCAGTCTTGCGAACGCGGAGGTGAGGCAGGCTAGAGTTTCGCGAATGTATGGAGTTACTCGCGATCGCGTAAGCCAGTTAGGCCATGCTCTTCGCGAACGCGATGAACACCTGGCACCAGTGATTTAAAAAATCCCAAAACGGGATTTCTCCTATTTTTCATAAACCTTCCATTAGAGCTCGGCCTAGAAGCGATTTTGAAGAGAAAACTCAACATCAATTAGATTTGGTTTGCTTGAAGGCTTGTTCGAATGGCAAACCCAGGGTGTCACGACCCTAACCCCGAACCCGGTCGTGATGGCGCCTCTCGTGAAGACAAGGCTAGCCAATTCAAACAAAACCTCATTCTTAAGCAATTAAATTAACAAGAAAACAATACAAACATAGTTTAATAACATTCAATAGCGGAATTGTAGCTAACCATCCCGACAACAGCCCAAACCGGAGTGTCACAATGTCATGAGCCACTAATGAATCCTAATAACAAGATTACTAATTACAATATCTGGCACAATTTTTTTGAAGAACATGGAAACAGCATGGTAAAAGAGATACGGGGCTGCGGACGCCAACAACTACCTCGTAGTCTCTGAATCACCGCCCTGACAGGAGTAGTCAATGCCATGGAGCGGAACCAACAACACTTGAATCTGCACACATGGTGCAGGGAGTAATGTGAGTACTTTCAACTCAGTGAGTAATAATCATAAATAATTGCGGAAAGCAAGAAAACACACAGAGCACAAGGCATTCTATAATGAAGCAGTTAAAACATCGTTCGCAATAGAAAATCAGTGAGAAATCCAAGTCAAATCTCTTTTCGGCAGGTGAAAACATGAAATCCTTTTTGGTAAATAATGTAAAGTAAAATATCGCCCCTCGGGCTCAGTATCATTTAAGAACACGCCCCTCGGGCATAATATCACATGGTACAACATCAGCCCCTCGGGCTATGTTTCACATCACAATATCAGCCCCTCGGGCTATATTTCACATCACGATGGGTACCTGCGCTCACTGGGGGTGTACCGACTCGGGGAGGGGCCCCTTACGGCCCAAGCGCAATATCATATCTCGTGACGGCGTGCCACCCGCTCCCATTTACATCATATCTTGTGGTAGGCGTACCACCCGCTCCCATTTACATGATATCTCGTGGTAGGCGTACTACCCGCTCCCATTTATAGCATATATTGTGGTAGGCGTACCACTCGCTCCCATTTATATCATATCTTGTGGTAGGCGTACCACCTGCTCCCATTTATATCATTAAAAATGTCATTTAAATCTCAAAACCGAGTAAAAGTGACTGAGTTGTAAAGCAGTGGAAAACAACATGACCGAGTTCAAGTAATGAATCCAAACAGTGAGGAAACAGTGATAAATACCCCCGAAGGGTTCAAATAACCAGCACGAAGCCCAAATATGGCAATCGGCCCAAAACATGATGATATCAAATAAGTTTCAATCAAATATGTAGTAAAAATCATCAATCGGGACGGACCAAGTCACAATCCCCAGTAGTAAATGACCCCACGCTCATCATCGAGCGCGTGCCTCACCTTAATATAGCACTACGATGTGCAATCCGGGGTTTCAAACCCTCAAAACATCATTTACAATCACTACTCACCTCGAACCGGCTAAATTCCTAGCCCGCGATGCCTTTGCCCTTTGAATTGGCCTCCGGGCGCGTCGAATCTATCCAAAATTAGAACTAATATGTCACAATATGCTGGGGTAACAAAGCCAACGCGAAAAAAATCAATAAATACTAAGAAATCCTGAAATTAGCAAAACCCGAGCCCCGGGCCCACTTCTCGAAATTCAGTAATTTTCACTCAGCGGGTTCCTTATCTCCTCACGAGTTCAACCATACGAAATTTATCGAATTCCGACATCGGTTCGACCTCCAAGTCTTAAAATCTAAACTAAAGGGTTTTTCACAGATTTTTCCACTTAAATCACCAATTAAGTGCTAAATGTAGCGATTTACTGGAGTAATTTGACCACAATTGAGTTGAGAACACTTACCCCGATGTTTTCCTTGGAAATCTTTCAAGAATCGCCTCAAAAATCGCTTCAATCCGAGCTCTAAGCTCCAACTATGTTCAAGATGACCAAAATTCCCTCTTTTTTAAAGAATTTGTCCAAGAAAGTCCCCTTTGGATGTGGTTTTGAGGTTGATTTGTCGTGATTTATGGTGTTTGGAGGTGTTTCTCTTCGTGGGTAACGACGGTGGGTTTTTGCATGGCAAATGGGCACTGATTTCTATTTTTAAAGGGTCAAAAATCGAGACAAAAACGCCCCTGTCAGGCTTAAAATGCGATCGCATATCTGTCGCATAACAGATATGCGGTCCACATATTTGACGCGACCATCACAAAGGTAGCCCTAGGCTTCACTGCAATTCAGCACGAAGCATGGTTTGCAGTCCGCATGTCAAAAATGCAACCGCATTTTTTACCACATTTTCGACATTGATTTTTGTCCAGAAATCTGCCTCGGTCTGCGGTCTCAGTGTGCAAAATATGCGGTCCGCATGTTAGAAATGCGACCGCATTTCACACAGCATTTCTGACCCGGATCTTGCCCATAAATCTATTTGAGTTTGTTATCTCATTGTGAGATATGCGGTCCGCATTTGAGAAATGCGACCGCATCCTCGACTCTGGTTTTTCTGCAAATTTTTCCTTCCAACGATGAAATAGTCCGTTTAACCACTCAAAGCTCACCCGAGGCCACTGGAACCTCAACCTTTCGCGTCGGATTCAAGCCTAAGGATTTCAAAATCTTCTAAATCACTCTTTTGATTCTAAACCCAACCAAACCACGTCCGATTGACCTGAAACTTTGCACACACATCCCAAATGACATATCGAAGCTATAGCAGCTTTCAGAATTCCATTCTGACCCTCGGATCAAAATCTCGCCTATCAACCGGGAATCGCCAAAATTCTAACTTCACTAATTCAAGCCTAATTCTACACCGGACCTCCAAAACCAATTCCGATCACGCTCCTAAGTCGTAAATCACCTCCAAAAACTAAACGAACCATCGAAACTCATATCCGAGCCCTCTAACTCATAAGTCAACATTCGGTTGACTTTTCCAGCTTAAACCTTCTTAAAAGAGACCAAGTGTCTCATTTCTTACCAAATCTACTCCGAACGCAAACTATTCAACATGATTGCATAAAACAGGGATAACGAAGCATAATAAAGTAGAAATGAAAAAAACGGAGCGGTAACTCATGAGACGACTGGACGGGTCGTCACACGCGGTTGAGCTTTGAGTTGATTTTTGGAGCGAGGTAAGTGTCGTGGTAAACCTTGACTTGAGTGATTAAGACTTGTTTGCCTATTTTCTACATGTTTAAATGTTGGGTACACCATATATATGAGGTGACGAGTACTTATGCGTTGTTGTTGGATTAAAGCATGCGGTTGTGACTTGTTTCTTGTAACTTACTTTCCTTCTTAATCATGATATCCATGCTTGGACTAGTTTATTACTAAATTGACCGTTCTTTCCGTATTTATGGGCTATTTGTGATAATTGAGTATTGTTTTTGACGTTGAGGTTTGTATTGTGGAACCATTATTGACGTAAGGTTTATTCTTGCTTATTTTATTTCCCAATTGTTATGTGTTCATTGTTACATGGCAAGGGAGAGTGTTAAAGCACGAAGGGTGATGCCGTGCCGATTGTTGTTGCAATTATTGATCAATACACAGTGAATAAGAGAGTTAAAGCATGAAGGGTGATGTCGTGTCGTATTTATTATTTCATGATGAAATTGAGAGTAAAAGCACGAAGGGTGATGTCGTGCCGTATTAATCATTTTATGGAAAGATTGAGAGTAAAAGCACGAGGGGTGATGTCGTGCCATTATTACTATTTCATGGTGAGGTTGAGAATAAAAACATGAAGGGTGATGCCATGCAGTTTTTATTCATTATGTTTATCCGTTTTATTGGCTAAAGGTTTATTGATTGTTTCATGTTGTCAATTCTTGTTGTAGTTATCGTATCTTGTACCTCACTTTCGCATGCCCCCTCCTAGTAATACATGTTTAATCTTTATTTATTATTATGTTGTATGTATATTTTTGCCCGTACAGGTTTAATTACGTGGGTGTCCTGTCAAAGCCTCGTCACTACCTCGTCGAGGTTAGGACACTTATGCAATACATTGGAGTCGGTTGTACTCATAAGATTTTACTACTGGCCCCAGCTGTCCGTAAGGCGCATCAGCTCGGATTAGGTCAGTTGGAGACTCGAGGTAGATCTGCTGGTGTCCGCAGACCTTGAAATCCCCTTTCTCTTTCCTTATTTACTGTTCATCTCATTTAAAACAGTTGTATTTATTTCAAACTCTATATGTAGAACCTCTAGAAGCTCGTGTACTTGTGACTCCAGGTCCGGGTTGTACTAGATATTAGATTATTATGCTGTTTCATACTTTATTTTGGGCTTCGTTTCTGTTTAATTGGTTAAATTGTTCAAAATGGTTAATATTGGTAAAGGAATTACTCTAACATTGGGTTGCCTAGCAAGTGAAATGTTAGGTGTCATCACCGTCCCGAAGGTGGGAATTATGAGTCGTGACATACTATCACAAAATATTTTTGTAGGACTAACTTGTCTCTGTTGAAAAAATTTAAGCCTCCTTCTTAACCATAATGCTTGTGTACCAGTACTTGTTACAGCCGACGAAGCAACAAACATTTTGCTTTTTTGAAGACAAGAACACACATCAGATTCCAAATAAATGTATTGCCATAAGTACTTTTTTTTTTTTTTTGTATTGTAGCACCAGTCCAATCACTGTATATAAATCCAACTTGAATAAAAAATATACCATTAGATTGCTTTCCTTGAATATACCTCTGAATTTTCTTAGCTGCTCGCACGTGGAATTAGCGTGGAAACTCCATAAATCTGCTAAGTCATCCAACTCTTTTTGTAATTTCGGTAATGAAAGGAATAGATTAGGTGGTGTAATGTGCAATCAAACAATATTTCATACATTAGAGGTGTAAAATGCAAAGAACTCCAAATAGTACATTGCGACATGTAAAAGCCTTGTGGTGACCGCTTTTGTCGAAATGAAAGTTGTCACTGAAAGTTTATTTTATTGTAGTGTCATGTTTTAGTTTTATGCGCTCTTGGCTTCTTTTGCATTAAAACTAAACAGTATAAGATCAATCCGTTACAAATAAAATTGTATGTAAGGTTAATGTCTATACTTTAGAGTGATTTTAAGGTTTATTATTTGGTGGCTGATTCACTTTTTTCTTATAAATAGAGAACCTATATTCCATTATAATTCATCTCAAATCAATAAGAATTATCTTTTTTTATTTTTCTCTGTATTATCTTTGTATTGGGTAAAATACTTTTACACGAGCCCGGGTCGGGGCTGATCCAATTAGAAAAAAGTCGTAACGGAGGCGTTACAAGACCGAACTAATCCAGTACGGAGACAAGAAGTTGGGCTCGATAGTCGGAGCAACCGGGATGGAATGAATCGATGCGACCGACCGGGAAATGCTAAAGGACCGAAGACCGGTCTCGAACCGCATATCTCGCCTATCACCGGATATTTCGCCAGGAGCAATTATCTCAACCGTTTTAGCCGTTAGAACGTGATTTGGGGAGATTCTACCCCGGGTTTTAGGGGATTTATCCTATAATCAGTTACTTACCTTGTTTATAATTCTGATTGTAGCCTATAAGAGGCAGTTTTTGGGCTCATAGTGAGGGGCAGAAAACATCAATAGAAAAACTCTCTATTCTCTTTGGTTATCTAATACAATTATTGTTACTACCAGCAAAAGGCTGATATTCTTTCATATTGTTCACCATAATTACGGTTTCATCACTTTTCTCTTACATCTTAATTATCTCGTCATATTATTATTCAGTATCAATTAGTTTACGGATCCTTAGCACTGCGAACAAATTCAATTGTTATCCAATTTTTTAGGGTAAACAGTTTGGTGCCCACCGTGGGGCTAAGGATATTAGCAAACTTTTGATACATCTTTTTTCAAACATAATTTTACACTTGCTCTTTGCAGAAATTTCTGTTTTTCAGGTCACCAGGTAAAACATGGCACAATCACTTCCAAACAACAATGAACTCAGCAATCGAGTTGGAGATGATGTCATACCCGAGCACGAAGGTCCAGTGGATGTCAATTCCCAAGTGGCATTTGACGCCAACCAGGCGCCAGGCTCTTCACACAGCGTTCGGGGTGAAAATCGTTCAGGAATTCAGGAAAATGGAGAGGAAGTAATTAGCCTCAGAACGATTTTTGAGATGCTGCAAAATCAACAGGCAGCGATAGCACAGTTACAAAATCGAGTTCAGAACCAGGGAGGAGCGGATAATGTCCCGCCACAGGCTGCGCCCGAACAAGGCGAACCAGCCTCAACACAACCAATTGAGAGCAGTTCGGAGGCTAAATGCTCGAAGAATTAACCAAACGAGTTGAGACCAGGGAAAAGAAAATTGAGGATAACAACAAGAAGGTCGAAACATACAACTCAAGAGTCGACCAAATATCGGGTGCTCCTCCAGTTCTGAAAGGCTTAGATGCCAAAAAGTTCGTGCAGAAGCCGTTCCCGTCTAGTGCTGCTCCGAAGCCGATCCCGAAGAAGTTTCGAATGCCCGATATCCCAAAATATAGCGGGACTTCGGACCCCAACGAGCACGTGACAGCATATACTTGTGCAATAAAGGGAAACGATCTCGAAGACGACGAGATCGAATCTGTCCTATTAAAGAAGTTCGGAGAAACCCTATCTAAAGGGGCGATGACGTGGTATCATAATTTGCCACCAAATTCTATCGATTTGTTTGCTATGTTGGCTGACACATTTGTAAAGGCTCATGCAGGGGCCATTAAAGTAGAAACGAGGAAATCGGATCTGTTCAAAGTCAGACAACATGGCAATGAGACACTTAGGGAATTCGCGTCTCGGTTCCAGATGGAGCGGATGGATCTACCTCCGGTTACGGATGATTGAGCGGTACAGGCTTTTACTCAAGGGTTGAATACCAACAGTTCGGCGGCTTCAAGGCAGCTTAAACAAAGCTTAATCGAATATCCGGCAATCACCTGGGCGGATATTCACAACCGGTATCAGTCAAAGATCAGAATAGAAGACGATCAGGTCGGAGCGAGTTCAAGTTCCTCTTACACTATTAAGAATTTCGACCGGTCTCAAAGGGGCAATCTTCGGGAACCGAGGTCAAATAGAGACAGACACCGACCATATCCGGAAGATCGGCGAGCTACTTCGAGAGGATCCAAGTTCCCGAAACAAGAAAATAAATATGAGAGAGATAGGAGACCACTGCCGAAAACAAACTTCGAGAAATATAGTGATCGACAGGATGCACCCCGGTTGTTCGAATACAACTTTAACGTCGATTCAGCAACTCTGGTATCAGCAATCGGACGTATCAAAGACACTAGGTGGCCCAGACCTTTGCAAACAGATCCTTCTAAAAGAGATCCGAACCTTGTGTGCAAATATCATGGCACACACGGTCACAGGACTGAAGATTGCAGACAGCTACGAGAAGAAGTAGCCCGATTGCTCGACAATGGGCACCTTCGGGAATTTCTTAGTGATCGAGCTAAGAACCATTATGAAAATTGGGATAGACCGATCGACCAGAAGGAACCAAAGCATACCATAAACATGATAATCGGAGGGATGGATATGCCCCAAGTCCCGATGCTGAGACGCACAAAAATTTCAATCACCCGGGAAAAACGAATCCGAGATTATGCACCCAAAGGGACTCTATGCTTTAGCGATAAAGAAATTGATGGCCTGACACAACCTCACAATGACGCTTTGGTAATATCAATGCTAGTACAGGATACCCGGATAAAGCGTGTTCTGGTCAACCCCGGTAGCTCGGCCAATATAGTCCGGTCCTGGGTCATCGAACAACTGGGACTGACCGGCCAAATCGTTTCCGAAGTTAGAATACTCAACGGATTCAATATGGCCGCTGAAACAACAAAGGGAGAAATAACTTTGATGCTTAATATTGCCGGGACGATCAGAGCGACAAAGTTTTGCGTGATAGAGGGTGACATGAGATACAATGCCCTGCTCGGTAGGCCATGGATACATGACATCAGGGCCGTACCATCCACCTTACACCAGATGCTGAAGTTCCCATCGGATGGAGGAGTCATCACCGTTTATGGGGAACAACATGCAGCAAGGGAGATGTTCGTGATTGATGGAACAACAAAACCTGCGAACCCTGATCAAGAGTCCAAATAGCAACTACAACAGCCGCCTTCAACGGAGGAGGGCGGACCGGATCAAGTTGACGACGACGACTTCGGGGTTCCCTGGTCTTTTGTGATTCCCGATGAAACCGATGCGACCAAATCAACGGTCGAAGAACTGGAACAGATCCCTATCCGGCCAGATGCGCCCGATCGGAAGGAGGAAATTACTTTCTTTCCTTGCAACTAATGAAAATTCTTTTGCTTGGTCCCATTTGGATATGACAGGCATACCCCCGGAGATTGCAACACATAAGCTAAGTGTTGACCCAAAATTCTGGCCGGTCAAGCAAAAGAGGAGACCTCAGTCCGAAGCCAAACAGGCCTTCATCCACGAAGAGGTAACTAAATTATTGAATATAGGATCCATCCGGGAAGTAAGATACCCCGAATGGCTAGCTAACGTAGTAGTAGTACCAAAAAAGGGAAATAAATTAAGGATGTGCATAGATTATAAGGATTTAAATAAGGCTTGCCCTAAGGATTCTTTCCCATTGCCCAACATCGATCGAATGATCGATGCCACGGCCGGCCACGAGACGTTAAGCTTTCTCGACGCCTATTCTGGATACAATCAGATCCGGATGGACAAGAACGATCAGGAAAAAACGTCCTTCGTCACCAAGTACGGCACTTATTGTTATAACGTAATGTCGTTCGGCCTTAAGAATGCCGGTGCTACTTACCAACGCCTAGTTAATAAAATGTTCGAAAACCAACTAGGGAAAATGATGGAGGTTTATATTGACGATATGTTGGTTAAGTCCCTGCGAGCAGAGGACCATCTTAGTCATTTGCAGGAAACCTTCACCGTTTTGAGAAAATACAACATGAAGCTAAATCCGGAGAAGTGCGCATTCGGAGTAGGGTTTGGGAAATTTCTTGGATTCATGGTCTCCAACAGGGGAATCGAGATCAACCCAGATAAAATAAAGTCTATCGAGGACATAAAAGTCATCGACAGCGTCAAAGCCGTTTAAAGGCTCACCGGCCGAATCGCTGCTCTAGGTCGGTTCATATCTCGATCATCGGATAGGAGTCATCGATTTTTCAGTTTGTTGAAAAAGAAAAACGAATTTGCATGGGGATCGGAATGCCAGCGCGCCTTGGAAGAACTCAAAAGGTACCTCTCTAGCCCACCTCTACTACATACGCCGAAGTTAGGCGAACTACTGTACCTATATCTTGCCGTGTCGGAAGTTGCCGTAAGTGGGGTCTTGGTTAGGGAAGAACAGGGCGTCCAGTTCCCCATTTATTATGTTAGTAGGACATTAGGTGAAGCGGAAACAAGATATCCACATTTAAAAAAATTAGCATTGGCCCTGCTAAGCGCCTCTAGGAAGTTAAGACCATATTTCCAAAGTCACCCGATATGCGTTGTAACTACATACCCTCTTAGGAACGTCATGCATAAGCCCGAACTATCAGGCCGGTTGGCCAAATGGGCCATAGAGGTCAGCGAGTACAATATCCAATATCGACCTCGGACCTCGATAAAATCTCAAGTTTTGGCTGATTTTATCGCCGACTTCACACCGTCCCTTA
>MCJB01018561.1:204061-222329 GCA_002018475.1 Nicotiana obtusifolia | reverse complement strand
CATACCGGAGCTGGTAGTGCAAAAGGATAAGGCACAATTGCCTAAGCCTCCACCCCCATACCCTCAAAGACTTGCCAAGCAAAATAGCGAGAATTAATTCAAGAAGTTCATTCAAATAATGAAGAGTCTCTCAATCAATGTGCCATTAGTTGAAGATTTGGAACAAATATCCGGTTATGCAAAGTTTATGAAGGATGAATTTTGAAACTATCAAAGTCACTCATCAAGTGAGTGCAACTGTGCATTCAATGGCTCCTAAGTTAGAGGATCCCGGTGCTTTCACGATTCCTTGTACAATTGGAAGTGCCGAGTTTGCTAAAGCTCTTTGTGATCTTAGGACAAGTACTAATTTGATGCCCTATTTGGTTTTCAAGACCTTGGGGATTGGGCAACCAAGACCCACCTCTATGAGATTGCAAATGATCGATCATACTATGAAGAGACCTTTGGGAGTGATTGAAGATGTCTTGGTTCGTGTTGATAAATTCATTCTTCCGGCGAATTTTGTCATTCTAGATTGTGAAGTTGATTATGAGGTGCCGATTATTCTTGGAAGACCTTTCCTTGCTACAGGGAAGGCTCTTTGTGATGTTGAAGCCGGAGAACTCACCTTCCGGGTGGGTGATGAACAAGTGGTTTTACATGTGTGTAAGTCCATGCTGCAACCAAATAGCAACGACGTGTGCTCTTTCGTCGACTTGGTGACCGATATTATTGTTGATGACACAAGTGCTATGATCAACATTGGTGATATGTTGGAGACCATCTTGCTCAACTTTGATGATGACGAGATAGATGGATTCATGGAATGTGTGAACTCTTTTCAAGGAATAGGGTCGTACAATTA
The DNA here is from genome assembly GCA_002018475.1 of Nicotiana obtusifolia. Lineage (NCBI taxonomy): Eukaryota > Viridiplantae > Streptophyta > Magnoliopsida > Solanales > Solanaceae > Nicotiana > Nicotiana obtusifolia. The sequence goes on along the minus strand of MCJB01018561.1, from coordinate 221,482 downwards.
TGCACCCCGGAAATTATTTTTGGATCTTGAATGTAGGACAACTCCTCCTACAAAGCTTTCTATTGAAGAGCCTCATACCTTGGAGTTGAAGCCATTGCCCTCACATCTTTTGTATGAATTTCTTGGCCCTTGTTCTACTTTACCAGTTATTATTTCCTCTTGTTCGACTAATATGCAGGTAGATTCTATATTGGCGGTGCTACAAAAGAGGAAGAAGGCTATTGGGTGGACATTGGCGAATATTTGGGGGATAAGCCCCACAATTTGCATGAATAAGATCAACTTGGAGGAAGGCGCCAAACCATCTATTGAACATCATAGGAGAATCAATGAGGCTATGCAAGAAGTTGTCAAAAATGAGATTATCAAGTAGTTGGATGCCAGGGTTGTCTACCCGATCTCCGATAGTTCGTGGACTTCTCCGGTTCAATGTGTTCCGAAGAAGGAGGGCATGACGTTGGTCACCAATTGACAAGAATGAGTTGATTCCTATAAGAACGGTGATAGGATGGAGATGTGTATGGACTATCGCAAGCTCAACAAAGTCACAAAGAAGGATCACTTTCTACTTCTTTTCTTAGATTAAATGCTTGATAGATTGGCCGGCCATGCTTTCTATTGCTTTCTTGATGGGTATTCGGGCTACAACCAAATTCTTATTGCTCCGGAGGATCAAGAGAAAATAACCTTTACATGTCCCTATAGTACTTTCGCCTTCAAGCGGATGTCATTCGGTTTGTGCAATGCACCGACGACTTTTCAAAGGTGTATGATAGCTATCTTCACGGACATGGTGGAGGACTACCTTGAAGTGTTCATGGGTGAATTCTCGGTGGTTGGAGATTCTTTTGATGATTGTCTTGAAAATTTGGATAAAGTGTTGGCAAGATGTGAAGAAAGAAGTTTGGTGCTCAATTGGGAGAAGTGTTATTTCATGGTTGAGGAATGCATTGTCCTTGGCCACAAAATCTCAAAAAATGAAAATGAAGTTGACAAGGCAAATATTGAGGTGATTTTTAAACTTCCACCTCCATCTTCGGTGAAGGGTGTGCGGGGTTTCTTAGGCCACGCGGGGTTATACCGGTGTTTCATCAAAGATTTCTCTAAGGTGGTGAACCCGTTGTGCAAGCTTCGTGAGAAGTATGCTAAGTTCAACTTCGATGATGATTGCAAGAGAGATTTTGAATTGTTAAAGTTTAAGTTGACAACTATTCCCATCATCACCACTCCAAATTGGAGTGTCTCTTTTGAACTCATGTGTGATGCAAGTGATGTAGCAATTGGGGCTGTTTTGGGGAAACACATTGACAAGATTTTCACCCGGTTTACTATGCTAGTAAGATCATGAATAGTGCCCAAGTTAACTACACCGTTATGGAGAAAGAGCTCCTTGCCACTGTGTCTGCAATTGAGAAGTTCTGCCCGTACTTGATGGGTGCAAAGGTCATTGTCCTCGCGGATCATGCGGAATTTTGTTATCTTATGAGCAAGAATGATTCTGAAGCTCGGTTGATGACATGGGTGCTTTTGTTGAAAGAGTTTATATTGATATCCAAGATAGAAAAGGGAGTGAAAACCAAGAAACGGACCACTTGTCTCCTTTGGATGAGGAGGGGAGGCTGCATGATGGCCTTGAAATTAATGACTCCTTCCCCGATGAGCAACTATTGGAAATTTCAATGAAAGAGGTGCCATGGTTCGTGGATCTAGCATATTTTTTTGTGTGCAGAATCATCCCGGATGAGTTCTCTTCAAACCAATGGAAGAGCTCAAACGGGACTGTTTAGAATATTATTGGGATGAACCATACCTTTTCTGAATTTCCACGGATGGGGTGATTAGAAGATGTGTACTGGAAGAAGATCAAGGTGAAATTCTTGGGGCTTGTCATTCTTCGCCATATGGTGGTCATCATGGTGGAGCAAGAACGGTCGCCAAAGTGCTAAGTTGCGATTTCTATAGGCCCACTCTTTACAAGGATGCTACTGAGCTAGTGAAAAGATGTGATGGATGTCAACGGGGAGGTGGAATCTCAAAGAAAAATGAAATGCCTCTTACTACCATTCTGAAGATTGATATTTTTGATGTGTGGGGTATTGACTTTATGGGTCCTTTTGTGAGTTCTTGTGAAAACACCTACATCTTGGTTGCGGTTGATTATGTTTCCAAATGGGTTGAGGCCGTTGCTCTACCCAACAATAAGGCGAGAGGTGTGGTGACGTTCTTGAAGAAGAATATTTTATGAAGTTTGGTACTCCGTGGGCTATTATAAGCGATGGGGGGGGGGGGGGTCATATTTTTACAACAAGACTTTCGACACTTTACTTGGAAAGTATGGTGTTACTCATATGGTCACAACTCCCTATCATCCACAAGCTAGCGGTCAAGTGGAAGTCTCCAATCGGGAGATAAAGAGTATTTTGTCCAAAACGGTGCACGCTAATCAGACGGATTGGTCCAAGAAGCTTGATGATGCACTATGGGCTTATCGGACGACCTACAAAACACCTACCGGAATGTCGCCATACCGGTTGGTGTTCGAAAAATCTTGTCATCTTCCTATGGAACTAGAGCACAAGGCCATGTGGGCTCTAAAGAAGTTGAATCTCGATTTGGATGTAGCCGCTAACTTGAGGGTTGCACATTTGGATGCATTTGATGAGTTCCGGTACCATGCTTATGCAAGTTCGTCCCTGTATAAAGAAAAGATGAAATATCTACATGACAAATACATTTGGAACAAAGAGTTCAAGGTGGCCGATCTTGTACTGTTGTTCAACTAGGTTGAGGATGTTTCTCGGGAAGCTAAAGTCTAGATTGAGCGGTCCTTTTGAAATTGTGGGTGTGATACCTTTTGGTGCATTGGACTTGAAGAACAAAAACAATAAAGTGTTCCGAGTTAATGGTCAATAGGTGAAACACTATTTTGGAAAAGTTAGAGATAGCCACGTCGTGGCGGTCATTCATTTCAATTGATGGTATTTTGCGTTGTGCCGTGACGTTAAATCAGGCGCTTCTTGGGAGGCAACCCATGTTTCTTTTCTTCTTTTTTTTCTTTTGTAGTTAAGTGTTATTTTTGTGCTAACTTGATTTGAAGTATGCTACAGGGCTGAGAGTGACTTACAAGAATTGTGGACAAAAATCTGACCGCACATTGGTAGTTGCTGCAGTAAAATTGCATTGCAGCTGTAGAATTATCTTGCGGACCGCACAAAAAAAGGGTGAAAATGCAAACTCTCTGAAGTTTTCTGTCAGAAAAAAGGTCAATGTGCGACTGTAAGAGAAAATCTGCGGCCGCAACAAGAAATCTGCGGCCGCACACAACATTTTTGCGGACCGCAGATGAAGAATCAAAATCGAAGACCCAGGTAACAGAGTGCGGACCGCACTTGAAATTGTGCGGCCGCACTCGACCTTCTTCCCCCGTAGCCGACCAAAGGGTATAAATAGAGGAACTAGGGCATTTCTTAAGCTTTTTCACTCTCTGAGCATAAAAAAGATAGTCCTTTGTTAAATTTCTTGGTAATTTCATCTGTCCACACACCCAACAATTTGGATCACTCATTCATTACACTCATTCACATCTGGTATGCTTAATTTCCTTGTTAGAATTTTTCATTTTTTAGTTTAATATTTTTAGGCCATTTGTTAGTAGAACTCAATTGTACATCCATCTGGGGGTAAATCTGTAGTGGGTTAACTAATACATGCTTATTGGGGACTGGGTCAACACATTTTCTTGCCTCTATGATGTTACCATGTCGAATTGTGCACAAAAATTGCAAAACCTAGAATGACTCAACTAAACTTTTTGAAATTTTTGAATTATGTGGCTGCAGGTCTAATTGTGCGAAATGGATTCTAGGGCTTTATTAGTGTAGGAGGGATCTGTACCGCAAGGTAAAATGTGCGGACCGCAGAATTCCCATTGCGGCCCTAGAACAGCCCTTCTACTGTCATCAGAGAGTCTTCACTTTGTGACTCAAATGTGCGGCCGCAGATCTAATTGTGCGGGCTGCAAAAATCATGTTGCAGCCGCACATCAGCCAATTCTTTGTCATCAGAGAGTTGGCATATTTTAGGTTTCTAAGTTGCAGCCGCAAATGCATTTGTGCAGACCGCATTTCACTTTTTGCAGCCTTAAAACAAAATTGTGCGGTCCGCAAGGCAGCATATGCGGCCGCAAGGAAATTGCGCGGACCACAGATCCTTATCCTGCAAGCATGTCTAAACTGTGAACCTTACTGTGTTTCTTGGTTTATACTTGCATATCTCCTTGTACGTGTGAACATTGAATTGCAACTAATAATCGCCTTTGCTGATAAAGACAATGGTTCGATCTAGAGGCAGAGGAGACACTTCTAAAGAGTGGGATGAACCTTCTAGGGGTCGAGGCAAGAGTGCCTTACCCCTCGGCCAACAAAGGACAATAACAAAAAAAGCTACAACCGGCTGAGGGAGAAGTGTAGATCTCTCCGAAACGAGCTCTTATGTCCTATATAAGGAAGCATCATTGGGCAACTCAGCCTCTGTTCAAGAGCAGTCGGCCATACAGTCAAGGCCGCAAGGGAGGTATCAACTCAGGGATGAGTCGTCCTCATCTCATAGCACTTCCGAGGGATCGAAAAGTGCTAGTCAGGTCTCTGAGCCATCAACTACACCTGTTCCTGAGGCACAAGATACACCAGTTCAAGATATCCCCGATGATGGCAGAGGGGGAGATGCTACAGTTGCCGACCTTGAAAGGTCGAAGAAGAAAGAAGTCTGGGAGGAGCGTTTTGTCTGCTTGGCCGTCTTCACCAGCTTTCGTACATGGTGGCCAGTAAGGTCGCTTACTCTTGAGCAATAGTTTCAGTTGAAAGATTTGGAGAGGTATAACCCAGGAGTGTTGAGACAGTTCAAGGAACGCAAGGGGTGGATGTGATTCACCCAGAGTGTCGTGGATGCCAAAGAGTACCTTGTCCGTGAATTCTACACCAATGTGGCGCATATCAAAAAGGGGACAAAGGTCACCAAAGTGCGTAACCTCAAAGTGAGATTTGATCAGCATACACTCAGCACATACTTAGGTTTTGAAGATGTTGAGCCCAAGGATATTTGGAGAAGTTTGAAATAGGAGATGCAGCCCGGCATTGGTTCGCGGAGATTCTAGAAGCACTAGGGCCACCACCAGCATGGATTGTCGTTGGGGTTCCTATCTACAGGAGCACGCTGAGATTTGAGGCGAAGGGATGACAAACCTTTGTATGCAGCAGACTGGACCCGTGCCAGAATGAGACTTACCTTCCGATTCCTCGGGTAGTCTTGGTTGCTTCTATTATGGCTGGGTACCCTATCAATGTGGGGCCCATGATGTCAGCCAACATCTCAGTGATTGCTTGGCAAGATGACTCATCCTATCCATATACCAACACTATCAGAGAATACCTCGCAGATGCTAGGGTAGAGCCGAGGAATTATGACACAAAGCTAAAGCTGAAGAAGCCTTTTACTTGGTATTCACTGATGGATGCGAACAATCCGAAGAAGAAAGTTCAGCCCCCTACAACTGCGGGCCACTCTGATGAGCCAGCTATGGTAGCTGTTGAGACAGTTGTTGTTCTATCCACTTCGGCCGAGCCTTCCTTCGGTGCCACAGCTATGCCTCCGCCATCATCCACGGCTTCCACTTTGGCTTTGAAGCCGATGCCCATGCCTTTTGCCCCACTTTCTCCGCTGCGAGTCTTCCAGACAATTGGCAAGCCTCAACAACTAGATGCAAGACAGTAACTACAAAGCTGTTTCTTATCCAGTACTATTGCAGCACAGTCTACTGCTTAGGCACCTCAGTTTCCCCCGACAGTTGAGGAGACATTGAAGAAGATCCTAGAGAACCATAACACCATTATGGCTACCTTGGTACAGCACGAGTCAGTGATCAAAGAGTTGGGAAAGGAAGTAAAGAAGATAAGAGAGTCCAGGCCAGCAAGAAGTCAGTGGACAAGCTCCGGAGACAGGTGACCAAGCTTGCTGCAGCCGGAGATCTCCCCTTTGACATGTTGATTGACCTATACCATTCAGGCCCAGATCTTACAACACCAGCAGCACCGGTGGCACCAGCTGGCCAGTCTGAGGAGCCAGACTTTGCTGCCGATACTGCTGAGGCAGTGCGTCAGATGTTCACCAACCCAGCCACACCCAGAGTTGAGGATGATGAGATTCAGTTGGATGTGACTGAGGGAGGTGTCATTGATGGGGACACAGAGATGTCTAAGGAGCTATAGGGAGTTTTCTTTACTTTTTCCCCTCTTTTACTCTTATTTTGTTAAGCATTTGGCCTGTAATAACTTGATTTTTTTTTCTTATTGTGTATATATTCTCGCTCTTTCTCTCATTATATGTATTCAGCAGTTTTTTTTTATTAACTTCTTTATTTTTGTTTCTTTGTTAGTTCTTAGTTTATTTAGTAGCGTTTTTTTGTTTTAGTAGATAATAAGTCTTTGGTTTTCTTAATACCACGGTTCTTTCCAAAGGTAGTTGTTGTGTGAACCGGGTGACTCGTCCCAACGATGGATGGCGTGACAACCTTCTTAAGGGAATGAATCCGTTTTTGGTGTTTAGGTAATAATAGTAGTAGAAATGAATAAAAGAACGTAATTAAATCATGCTCGAAGAGTCAAACATGCTTCAATTGGTACCAGCACACTTAACTATGTGCTTCTGATTAGAAACAATGTTTCTGAAAGAAATAGCTCTAGTTAGTGACTTTGTGACTCTTGTGTTTACTTTGGCAATCATCGAGTGGTTTAAGTGGACCATAGGTTTATTTTTAAACTTGAATGTGGTCGTTGTGGGCCCTCGACTCTATCCTTTTTAACAATCCGGTTGCAAGAGGGGTGAGATGAATTGGTGCTAGTCCAAGTATCTGTGCGAGGGGTCTAGAACTTGCCCCAAATGTGTTTCAAGGCGAAATCCTAAGTTTGCTTGGTTTGAAAAGTGATTGTAGGCCCTCCTTGGCCCGTTTGAGTTTTCTATCGCCAACCAATGTCATTATCCCTCATCAATCTCTTTGAGCCTCTAGCCTTTCTCATTTGATAATCATGTTACAAGCCTTTACTCGTTTTGTCGTGACCGTCTCTTGGCACCTGAGCTTTCCTTAACACTCTTGTGTAACAAATGGCTAAAATTGTAAGTTTGGGGGAGAGACGAGGAACTTGAAAAAGGTATCAAGGCACAAAAAGAGAAAAGAAATAATGAGAAGGAAAGGCAAGAAAAGAAAAGAACAAAAAAATACAAAAAAAAGAGTGAATAAGTGGAAGAGTTGAAAGGCTTCAAAGAGAGGTAATGATCCTAAACATGGAGAAAAAAGAGGAGAAAAAAAAAGAGAATGTAAAGATCAAGAAAGAGTGATGTTAAGTCTCTCTAATCCCCCAAGGAAAAGAAAGTGCCTCAAAGAATTGGCAAAGTATGAGCCGAAAAATGAAAAATGGAGTGCTTAAGGAAAAGTGTAACCACTCACCCTTACTGTATCCAACCCTAATCCAAAAGCCTTCATTACACCCCAAAGAAGTCCTACTTGATTTAAAGTCGAGTGAGCTTACATTAGTGGTAATCTACATGAGGGGCAAGCCTATAGTACTTGAAGCCATACTTGCGGCTTCCTCTTGAGAGAGATGAGTGAACATTTCATAAATCTTTGGATTGAGTGCTAAATTTCTTAAGTGAGCTAGGCAACTGGAAAGTAGAGGAGGAAGAGTTTGGAGTCCACCATGACTAAGAGTGGCTAGTGGTCCGGTCCAGTCACGGACCAAAATTTTTTTCCGGTTCCTGTCCGGTCCGGTACCGGAGGGGCATCAAAACCGGACCAAACCGGTCTTACCGGTCCGGTTCGCCGGTTCTAAATGATGCAAGCCAGACCATGACCGGCACCGGCTACCGGCTACCGGTAGTATGTTTCAAAGTTCAAACTTAGAATTAAAAAACTTATAATATTCTTTTAAACTTTGAATTAGTTTCAAAGTTTATAATTAGATTCAAACCTTGAAATTTGAATCAATTAGAAACTAGTAATTAATTGTAGTATTTTTGCTCAAAAAATAAATTTAAAAAAAAAGAAAAGAAGAAGACAAGAGTTGTGAACTTGTGATGGAATTCCAAGATTTGGAGAAATTTTATTGTGGTGATAGATAATTTTAAGTTTTGAAAATATAACAACAAAATATTAATAACTTTGTATAAATATTTGAAATGTTTAGTATGTTTTGAAGTTCAAACTTAGAATTAAAAAACTTATAATATTCTTTCAAACTTTGAATTAGTTTCAAAGCTTACAATTAGATTCAAACCTTGAAATTTGAATCAATTATAAACTAGTAATCAATTGTAGTATTTTTGCGCAAAGAATAGATTTTAAAAAAAAAATAAGAAGACAAGAGTTGTGAACTTGTGATGGAATTCCAAGATTTGGAGCAATTTTATTTTAGTGTATTCTAATGCAGAAAATTATATTCTTTTAAACATACTGGCTAATTTTTAAGATAGCCGTAGGCTTTTCTTTAGGAACTGGTTGTTGTTGTTCCGGTTCATCATCTTCGTCTTGTTCTTCTTCATCTTCTACTTTTGACTCCCTTCTTCACTTGTTCTGTCGCTCAAAATTTGATCCAGATACGCTTTGTCTTTTTTCTGCGAAAGTTCTGGTATTCCAAAGTTTTTTCGCTCTGCTCTGGTCCACCAATCCTTGAATAAAACTCCTGTCTCCATTGCCTCTTCTCTCAACGAATGTCTGTGATCTCCAATTTGAAATCTTCCTTGGCTAAAAGCGCTCTCCAATGCAACTGATGAAGCTTGAATTGTTAATATATCCCCGGCCATTTTTGTAAGTATTGGAAACTGCGATTCTTGACTCTTCCAATAATCCAATAAATTATGAGTTCCAAAACTTGTAAGTTTCTTTGGATATTGAATTAAATAGACTTGGAACTCGCTGTATTCCTCCCCATACTCGTCTTGTTCTGAAAGCAACTTTTGATCAAGTCCTCCAAAAGTGCTCATCCCCGCATGCCTTTTGCCTATTTGAGAAGAAGAACTTTCACCGGTTGACAGTATTGGTGCAGTTGGTGTAGCAGTGTCTGCCCAAGCTCTATACTTTGCGAAAACAGCTGGTATCTGAAAAAACTTTAGCACAAGCATGTTCTACACTAGGATATTTATTAGTTGCAATTTCAACAGGTGTAATATCTAAATTTTCATATATTTCCCGAACAAGTCGTTCAGTTAACTTAAGTTTAAATGCAGGATGCAACACAGAAGCAATGTAAAAAAGTTGGGAAATTGGGAAAAAATATTTTTAAAATTTTTCAATCATAGCCTCTACAGCCATTTTATATTCTTCGTATTGCCTATATAATTTTAATAATTCAGATAATCCAGTTATATAATACAACATGGTAGGAGTAGTTGGATAATATTGTCCGGAAAATTCTAAAGTAGCATGATAAAGTTTTTGTAAAAGCTGAAGAAGATGTTGAACAAGGTTTTAATCATCCTCTTTAAGGTGATAAAGTTCCATAAAATACTTATTATACATTTGAGTAATAGGCTCTCTATATTCATAAGCAACAGTTAATGCTTCATATAAAGTGTTCCACCTAGTACAAACTTCTTTTGGGACTCTCCTAATTGGCATTCCTAATTCTATACATTTTCTTTCCCATTCTCTTTTTCTTTCTTGATTTTTATTTCTAAATATAAAAGCAATAGCTACTTTAACCTTTTCAATAATTTGATTAAACAAATCAAGACCATCTTTTACTACTAAATTATAAATATGACATGCACATCTAACATGAAAAAGTTCCTCAAAAGGGGGGTTTAAAATAGGTCTCAAGTTCCTAAGTGCTTCTGTGTTGTTTGTAGCATTATCTACTGTAATACTAAAAACTTTGTTAGTTAAACAATATGCACGACAAATTGATGAAACTGTTTTGGAAATATAATTACCCGTGTGTGATTCATCAATAACTTTATAAGAAATAATACGTTTTTGAAATACCCACTCAGGATCTATCCAATGAACAGTAACTGTAAATAATCAAATAAATATCGCAAATAATCTTTATCTTCGTTCTTAAATTTAATAATATCATTTTTAACAGTAGTTCTTGGAAAACCTTTAAAAAAAGGATTATATGTAGCTTGAATATAACGAACAAAACCAGTAGAATAAGGAAAACTAGAAGGTAATCCCTCTACCGCAACTAGTTTAGCAATATTTTTCCTATCCTTTTGTTTATCATAAGTAAGAATCCCTCCTGTTATTTGGTTAATTTTCGCTTAAATACCCGAGGATTCATCATGTGCTACCCCCCCATGTTTGGTTCCTAAATAAATACCCCCGGCCCGTATTGCCATTCCTTAGGATGTTTATTTCTTAAGTGAGTCCTAATTTTACCCGTCCCACCTTCATTACCCCCAGTTTTGAAAACCCACTCCATTCCACAAAGACCACAAACAACCGTCTGATTTTCAACTTTCTTTTGCACAAATTTTCACACCTCAGATCTTTCTTTACGTTTAACAGGGACTCTAGTAGGAGGTACAGGAGGCAAGTCGGACTGAACTTCAGGTGGACTAGCTTGAAATTCATGTGGTTCTTCTAAATTAACCCAGTTTCATAGTTATATTCGTGTTGAGAATCAAGTGGATTATTAGAGCTAAAATCATGATAATATTGATTTTCATCTATGTGTTGACTAGAACTACCAGCAATTCCTTTACCTCTATGTCCCCAACGACCACGTGCCCTCCCCCCACTACTAGTTCCAATTGAACATCTTTGAGACATAATTATAGCAAATAAAATAAATATATGACAAAAATATAATAAAAGAGTAGAAGTAGGAACGACCAACCAAATATAACCGTATAATTGAGGTGAAGTTGAAACTTGAACCTTCACTTGATAGCAACTCCAATTAAAACTTGATAAATAATCAAAATTGTATAATTTACACAAATAGCCAAAGTAGCAAAATAGCAATATTGTAGAGAATTAGAGAGAATTGGATGATTTGTGTGAAAAATATGATGAAATAATGGGGTATTTATAGAAAAAAATAGTTAGGGGTGGTTATGGGTTAAAATGGTCATTTTTGGCCGTTGGGCAACGATTATTTGCTCAATAGAGCCGTTGCCAATGGCTAGTTTTTAAACCTGATAGGTTTTTTTTTTCCCGGTCCGGTAAAGGCCGGTTCCGGACCATTTTTATTCCTGTTCGTCCGGTTTCAAATCGTAAAACCGTCCCGCTATCAGGACCGGTACCCATAGCCTTTAAATGTTCCGGTTCACACCAGTCCGGACCGGATTCCGGTCCAAAACCGAGTTAGCCACCCTTAACCATGACCAACATGATAGAGTAAGAGTCTCTGATGAGTAAAGTCAATTCTTGAAGCTCAAATATCACATTAGAACTATATGTGTATGAATGTTTGACTTGTCGCCTTGTTGATAATACATGAGTAGTGTGAGTAATTGTTGGTCCCAACCTATGTGTGGATGGCTCACATTTGACTCGCTGAAATGACCCTTAACTTTTGGAGGTGGGAACTAATTTATTTGCTTGAGGAAAAGAAAAGACTTTAAGTTTAGGGGAGTTGATACGTGCAGATTTTGACTACTTATTAGCGCCTTTTAGCTTTTATTTTAGTCCAAAAGCATTGAATTGTGTTCCCGAAAATAATAAAATTTTGCAAAATTACAGATATGCTGGAAGTTTGGTCTCCTGAGATGAAATCCGACTCAAAAAGGAGTGTTGCGGAGTACAAGGCAATAAAGGGCGCAGAAGCACAAATATGCGGTTCACAGATAGAATTCTACGGCTGCAGAAGAAATTGCGGACCGCACAAGAATTGTACGACCGCAGAAGAGTTGCCTTGTGGCCGCAGCCCAAAAATGTGCCGACGCAAAAGCTTGTTTCGTGGCCGCAATTCAAAAATGTGCGGCCGCAAAACTCCACTTCCTGCCAGATGAAGAAATCTGCAGACCGCACATGGAATTGTGCGGCTGCAAAACCTCCCGAGGGGTATTTTTGTCCGAAATTTTCAGCCTTGAATTAGTTGACGAGTTTCACAAAATTAGGTCAAGTTTGAACATCTGAAGCTGCTGTAGCCGTTTTTCTTTACTACTTTAGGAAGTTTTACATTACTTTGGTGTATTTACATTAGATTTAATCATTTAAACTTCCATTATGAGTTTAATTAGTTTTTCTTCCTTATCTTCTTCAAACCCCATTATGAGTAGCTAGACTTTTACTAGGGTTGTGACCCAACCATAGTATGCAAACCTTATGGGTATCTAATTTAGTGCTTGTTTATGATTGGGTGTTGATTATTTAGCTTAGTTCATGCTTCAATTTTAGAATTAATGGTTGCAAACACTGATTCATGCTTATTTGACTTAGTCTCTACTTGAGAAAGATGGACCTAGTCTAGGATAACTTAGCTAACAAGAAAGTGGGTCAATTGAGAGATTGATTAACCCAATTAAAGGGTTCAACCTAGAGATAGTAATAACCCCACTTGAGCTCTTATCAACTATTTTGGTTGATACCCATTTGGACTTGAGAAAGCCAAATTGGGCAAAATCACTCTTTCACCGAGATGTCTTGAGTGCGTAATGTAGAGTTGAGAGCTATAATACACCCCAATCAACAAAACAAGCATTAACGTCTTTATCCCATTAGGAAAACACCTAGGTTATAGTCACAGCGCTAGGCCTTTAAACAATTTGGAAAAATACCAAAAACATTGATTCTCTTCCAGTTTCTTTGTTAGCTGAGTAAAAATTAGAATTTGAAATCAAAACTTGTTGTGGAAGTGCAATTTAGCTATTCTTTTTCGCTTTCGTCAAGTGCATACTCCTAACACCCCTAGTAACTCCCTGTGAAAATGAACTCCGACTCTTGTTTGGTACTATTCTTCCAACGACCATTTTCACTCACTATTGAGTGCGGATTGGACGTGGATCAATACAACATCCAATTACAACCTTGAAACCATCTAGGAAAAATAACCTTGTATACTTCCGGAGATGACTCATGAACCATGATCTCACGACATTCTTTTATGTTATACATTCGCACAGCCCTGCTTAGGCGTGCTCTATCAGCAAAAAGCATATTCTTTGACAACACTGTTGCTCTAGATTCATCCCAATTGCTATCCGAATTTTGTCAAGATCCCTTGTGAGAGCATCCACATCCGGCATACTTGGCAATTGATCAAGGTAGGGAATCTTCCTTGAATGAAATGACACATAGGACTCGTACACTCTTGGTCTAACAGGAGGTGGAGCATACTCCCTCGTCAAATCAGGTTCATCATTCTCGTCCTCATCAGGTAAGGGTGTGTCATCTCCAAGCTCATCAGCATTGTTGTCATAATCACTATCATCTTTCTGACTCTGCATATCTGCCAGATCCCGATTAAATATGTCGTCTTCGGGTAATTGAGTAAGGACGGGATCTTCAAGTTGCTCGTTTTCACTACACAACCAATAAAATAATGAGTTTCTCAAATTCAGCCAAATATTACATATAAACTTTATCACTTAACTTACAAATCATAATCTATTGATATCTCATGATGCACATTATCCCGTTGTTGATGACACCCGGATGGACCATCATGATCCAACATACAAAACTAGGCATATTCCAACTGTCCATTGATTCATAACTTGTAAAATTCATATCTGGACGGTACCCCCTGTGGAATATATGGGTGTTAATACAAATACAATACATAAAAATAAAACATCATAACACAAAGGAAAAATGGAAGTTTACCTCTCGGCTTGTGGATTATGTAAACTCGGGGAGAAATTATGTCCTCGCTCCTCATTCGCCCGTGGAAATAAGTTTAGATCCGGCCAAACTCTTTCACCCGTAACCTGTTCGGATAAAACTGCTCCAAATAAACCATCCGAAGATTGAGGGATATCCCTATTTTGCGGAACCTCAATATTGCGAACGTCTTCAGCCTTGACGTACATTTCCAACATTTTATCGCAAGAAGTTCCCGATGTTCATCCAGAGACCTCAAAAAATATGTCAGAGTTTAATTGTTTTCGATGTTAAACTCAGCATAACAAGCAATCCCTTGCGGAGTAACAGAAATCAGATATCTTCATGTCACTTTAATATTAACCGAACGTTTGCTCACACTTTTTTTTACATAACAACGATACCAATCTATCGTACTCCATTGTAAGTGACAACTTAAGATGACACTATGGAGAACAACTATAACGTACTGAGTTATACTCCACCACAACCTCACCACCTCTCCCTCCAATATAATAAAACCCTAATTTTTCGCTGTTCGGGCATTATGACAAAATGCAAAATAACTTAATGAACAAATATTTCGGAAGACCTAAAGGATCCTGAATGGATTTTTACCAAATTCTAAAACTCCTTAAATAAGAAAAAAACCAGTCCGGGGGTACAATAATTGAGGTACAGCGCATGCATAATAGGCACTATATATGTAGCGCGTATACTGCATGCGCTATGCCCTCAATTATTGATGGGTCGGTAAAGTTCAGATTAATTATTGGTGGGGCAGAAAAATTCAAATATAGCGCGGTTATTCACCGCGCTATACTTTAATGGAGAAACGTACCGTTAAGGTATAGCGTGATGAAAAACAGCGCTATATATAAAATGATAGTCAATAATTTTTTCTCCTATTTTTATTGTTTGGTCTAAAAAGACCACACTTTCGTTTTGGACTCTGAGAAGGTTGATTGGGTTGAAACCCATATTGTTAAACAGGTGACAAGACAGATTATAACGCGGATTTCAATCTTTCCCCGTCAGTGTCACTTTCTCTAGAACTTGCAACTGACTATCCGTGGGATGTTTCAAAAAAAATTCTCATAGGACCTAAAAATGGTGGGAGTTGGGAGCCGAGAGGAACCTAATCCTATATGAGTTTTTGATTAATTTACTTGATTTTCTGCAGCTCCATCTAGAAGCTCTAATTAAATGTTTTCAGGCTAGTAGATGAAGATTACGGCGTCTTAAGCTTAATATGCCTAATTGAAGCATAGTTGATCGTTAATTGATTTTATTTAAAAAATATGAAAATTAAAATTATGAAACCAAAAGAAAAAGTTGTTAATTCCATTGAACTTGAGAAGTTAAAAGCTCTTTGAGCTGTGAAAGATAAAACCTAGCAAGTATAGTACTAGTACAGAAGCAGAAGGCGATTACGAACGTGAAATTAAAGTGCATATATGTGGCTTGGCTATAGCTAAAACACATTTAAATCCCTGTCTAATTAAACAATCTTTTTGATTGATCAATTGTCAACTGTCATGTTTTCACAAGGTTAGCAGACGAGTAGAAACGACCTAACTTAGATGTACATAAGCTGAGGAAGGAAAACAATATATTTGTATATAAGCTTAAGGGCTGATATTTACTGAATCTAATTCTCTATGCATATGTCAAAAGCTCCTGAATTTTAAATCCTAACGCCATTATTTGGTCTCATGATTATTGAATTATCTCCATGAGAGTGCTTTCTAAACTTTTGATCGGGTCAATTGATTTTTTAATTCTTTACAAACTTGTTTTTAGTTTTATGATCCTATCTTTTTTTTTACACATGGGAAATTTACTTTTATACGTAAAAGATCTGTCTTTTACACATAAGAGATCTAAAAAAGTTATTTTCTTAAATTTAAAATTGTAAAGGAACATGATGTACAAATAGGCACCTAAAAATTAAGAGTAGACTTATCTAGTTCTTTTAGCTGGCAATCATAGTCATCAGATGATATCCTGCCACGATGGGTGGACTATAAGGGCGCTTAATGTCCCCACCCGGATATTTGACTTCGAACCAATGTTTTAGTACACACGCTAAGCAGATCTTTATCAAAGCCATATCTTTATTGAAGGAATATGATCTTCTTTATTGATTCTCAATGGTTTACATGATCCCTATTTATAGTGCTAGAATACAAATCAAAGACCAATAGGGATTAGTATAGGAACTAAATCAAATCAATGGAAGATATGGAATAATAAAGATACTTTCCTAATATAAAATATATTAACCTAATATAAAATATACTTTCCTAATATAAAATATATTCTCCTAATAGTCCCCCTCAGCTTGAACGTGGGTAGGCTGAAATGTTTAAGCTGGATCGAAACGAGTCAAATACGTATCTCGGGAGTCCTTTAGTAAAGATGTCTGCATACTGTGATGAAGACGGCACATGAAGAACTCGAATGTGACCGATCTGAACTTTCTCCCGAACAAAGTGAATATCCATTTCTACGTGTTTGGTACGCTGGTGCTGCACGGGGTTGCCTGACAAATAAACGGCTGAGACGTTGTCACAATAAACTACCGTAGCTTTGAGGATCGGAACATGAAGCTCAAGAAGCAAATTACGGATCCATGTAGCTTCAGCTGCGGCATTTGCTACCCCCCCCCTATATTCGGCTTCAGCACTGGACCGGGATATGGTAGGTTGTCGTTTTGACGACCAAGAGATGAGATTGTTTCCCAGAAATATGCAATAGCCTGATGTAGAACGTCTAGTATCCGGGCATCCCCCCCAGTCGGCGTCAGAGTAGGCGACCAAAGTATGATCAGGAGATGCTGAAATCCAAAGACCGAGATCTATAGTGCCATGAATGTATCTCAAGACCCGTTTCATGGAAGCAAGGTGTGGCTCTCTTGGTGCGTGCATGAAAAGGCAAATCTGTTGAACCGCATAAGAGATGTCTGGTATAGTAATTGCAAGAGACTGTAATGCCCCGGCTATGCTGCGGTATAGAGACCCATCTGATAATAATTCCCCTTCAGTAGCACTAAGCTTGGAGTTGGTATCAATAGGAGTGTGGCAGGGCTTACAAGCCGTCATACTTGCCCGGTGTAGAATATCCCGGGCATACTGTGACTGACCGAGAAACAGAGATTGATTGTCTCGGGTAACTGTGATGCCAAGGAAATGATGGAGCTAACCTAGATCGGTCATGGCGAATTCATTAGAAAGCCGGGAGATAATACTGTGGAGGAGAGCTGGTTGGTTAGCCTTTAGGACAATGTCATCGACATATAGTAGTAGATAGGCGAGCTGTTCCCCATTCTTATAAATGAATAGAGATGTATCACACGTGCTGCTTCAAAATCCCAGAGATGTGATGAATGAAGAAAACCGTGAGTACCACGCTCTTGGTGCCTGTTTTAAACCATATAGGGATTTCCGGAGACGACAAACATGGTTAGGGAACTGAGTGAACAAAACCTGGAGGTTGATTCATGAAGACCGTTTCCTGCAAGTTGCCATTTAGGAAAGCATTTTTCACATCAAGTTGGTGAATAGGCCAGGACCTCGATACCGCCAATGATAGCACTGTCC